>CAKNXH010000152.1:469230-523090 GCA_932178445.1 Andricus quercusramuli | reverse complement strand
GCAATGAACAGCCTTCCTGGCACCTACAAGGTTGCTCGAAGATATTTCAAAAAATCTTAACATTTGAAAAGATTTCACAAAATTTTTAAATATAGATGAGAAAATTTTTAATGATTTCAAAGTTTTATTTTTTAATATTAATTTTAGCAAGAATTTAAAAAAACATTGTTGTATCTTTAAAATCTTTTCAAGATTCTGAAAAACTTCCATATTTTTTTCGTAATCATCAGAAACCTACATTTCATTATAAATTTTCTCAACTCTTTACACATTCTAGAATATTTTTAAATGTCTTAAGAACACTTCAAATTCCGTAATATCTTTCGCTCAAGCTTTTTACTTAGTATTAAAAAATATGTTGCCCCTTAACAGAAAGAGGTAAAAAAAACTTGAGATTTCAAAAGTTTGCGCATATTTTAGGTTATCTTTCGGAATCTGAAGATGAAGAATTCAAAAAGCGAGTCTGGGAAACATTCTCTAAAATTTTTTGTAAATTACTTACCTGCTATATGCAGTATAACTCCTGTCTCTATTTTCGTATCGCCATTGTCTGATGAACATGCAATATTATACTTTCGATACGAAGAGTGACTTTTTGCGTCAAACTTTCTGATGCGCGATATATGGATCTTGAGTTTTTCATTTTTACGCGAAATCAACATTACGTATGCAAACATGTTTCACTATTATTGCACTAATTTGTTCGCACGTTGAAGTACATTGAAGTGACGTGATCGCGACAAATATCACATGCCCGCGCCGCCGTCTTTCTCTGGTGTTCTGCCTTTCCCTCCGTTTTTCTCACCGCAAAGGGCATTGCATGGCATTTAACTTCTTCGGACATTTAATGGCATTCGAATGCATTGATTGTATTTGATACATCCGGTCGGAAAAAGCATTAAATGGCATTCGACTTATTTTGTAATGCAACAGCATTGAACGGCATTGGTTCCATTCTATGCCTTCGATCGCTGAAGGCATTGCATGGCATTGAACTGATACGGTCATTTAAGTGCATTTAATGGCATTAAATCAACGGCATCATAAAGCAGCCACTTTAATGCCATAATTTTTTTGTGTGATTCAAAATGATTCGAACGAAAACTGTCTAATGCCATGAAGCGCATTCGGACAAAAACGGAATTTGTTTGGATTTATAGGCATTAAAGTGTACGATTTTTTCAATGCCATATAATCTACTTCAATGCTCTCCTTTTTACAGGGTGGTCTGTCCAATCATAGAAGCAAAATTTAGACAGATGTAACCGTTTCCGATAATTGCCTCATGAAGTAGATGGAAAGCCGTCAATAAAAAATTTAACCTGAATATAAAATGCTATATAAGTTGTATAAATTTAATTCAAACAAAAAAGCAAGAAAGAATATGGAAAAAGCAGACGGAAAGAAACAACAACTTGGAAGACGCAAATGATCACAAATCGACATAAAGGGCACAACATTGAGAAAATTATGGTTTATCTAACCTTTTTTTATCTCTTAATGAAGCGTGCGTTAATATTTGATTCATACTAGATATTTTTCCTTATAAATTAGAGTATAAAAACATACACTAGACTACACTAGTACACTACCCAACCATTTAAAAAAAAAATGGTTTTAGTTAATTTTTTTCTGAAAACGATCTTCTCCTTTTGCTCCATTTGGGAATCGAAACTCGGACATTCCGATTGCAGGTCGGGTGCTTCCCCATTAAGCTACTAGAGAGATCAAGAAAAAAAACTTTTCCAGAAAATACACGCATTATTTTTCCAGGCGTAAATTACATTTTTTAAGGAATCTGTATTATCATCAGAAAATAACAGAAATTTTTAACGTCGTGTTTTCAGACTAGATGGAGATATGAATTAAAAATTATATTATTCAATGTTTTTCTGACAAAAATTTCTCCTTTCGCTCCGCTGGAAATCGCGGGAAAACAGCGTGGCAAAATAATGAGTATATTTTCTGAAAAAAGTTTCTTCTCTCGATCTCTCTCGTAGCTTGATGGGAAAGCACCCGACCGGCAATAATAATACAGATTCCTCGAAACAAATGGAATATAATCTTTTACAGGAATATGATGTAGGTCTTAGAAATTAATTCAAGTCCATAAAACAAATTTCCAAAATTTGGCACTTATGCCCGTATGCCCTGTCACCCTTAAACTTCTTTCAAGTGTCGATGATTTGTCACAGAGAAATTTAGAGCACATTGCAACGAAATGAGGATTACAGATAAGAATAATATTTCACTGCTAGTTATGAGGCGAATATTTAGTCGCCATAATAAGTCTTTTTTCTATTATGTTAATAATGTATTTTTATTAATTTCACTTCAACTGCTTACAGGGAGGTTTATTTTCATCTGAGGAGCTCAAGTAGAAATTTCTCCTCATGTATAACCATAAAGTTATTTTGTTATCAACATTTGAGTAGTGACGTCACTAGATGACACTGTATTCCATTATAAATTTCATGTGAAAAATCGTGTACTAGTCTATGTTATTAAACAAATATTTAGCGTTAAGGGCAATGACGTTACCCTTCAATGTTTGAAGTTTCATATCTGGAATTCACGCCCAATACGCGGTACCAGAAATATCGTGGAATGGAATGACTGAAATGCAAATGTGCATATTTCGTCATCATTAATTCAATAATTTAAATACCCTCCAAATCGATCTCGAAGCTTCTAGATTTTGCACGCACATGAACCACGTTTTTTTTAGCATAGAGCAGAACCATGTAATATCTACAGCTACTACTATCTACCCTAGAATAGCAAAATCAATGATGGGCCGGGATCTGGCCAGGATATGTTTCTCCTTTCATGAAGCTGTTTCTTTTAATTTTTGAAATGGGTCACCTCACCGTCAGTACTGCCAATGTATACTTTGAAGTTCAATTATTCGCGTATCTCGCCAATACGAATGTGTTCTTCCCTCAATGGCTTGAAGAACATATGATTCAGAGGATCGTTCTTGTATATTGGTACAATCTCACTGGCGGTGACGTCATGGATGCGTAATTTAACTTTGCCGACTCTGCTTTCGCCATTTTCAAACCCCGCTCTAGGCCCTATGAGTGGGCACAAAATATATCCATCTGGTGAGCGTTCTACCACTCCAATGACGTACTCTTCATTCTTATCTACTCCTACTTTCCAAAAGCCTGGTATTAATTCGAGAATCGAACGTCTACTTCTAAACCTTTGGTAAAGATTAACACCAAGTTCAAGGGGATGGGGAGCAATAATTGCGGTTTTTCTTCGGGCCCTAATAAATGGCCAAGCTAGTTCTGCAAAAGAAATAAGAAATGGGAAATTAATTATTGTATTGATCTAAGGAAAGTTTAGTCTTCAAATAATAAGACTGATTCTTATTGTTTCAACAAAGTTGAAAATATTACACAATCGCAGTTTTTTATTAAGATTTTCTATTTATCACGTCAGTTCTATACTGCACAACAGAAATCACATATAAGCACTATTTTTACATTCAAAAAAGCCACTTCATGCAAAAAAGTAATATAAAACCCACCAAACACGGATGTTACTTGTATAATAATCGCCATGCCCTTCACTAGCAACAAGCTCCACTCGCCCCAATAGATGGGGAAATACTGTACTTACCAATAGGATTAGGGAAAACCACTAGGATGAAACAGAGAATACTAATCACATTCCTCATTTTTTTTTAAATAAATGAAATCCAGTTATTTCAAGAATTTCGATAAGAGTGTAAATGTAATGAACAATCTGAAAAATTTCTACTCGTTTATGTACTAATCGCTATCTCATACGTCATTCTAATTTATTTGTATATGATAATAGGCTGTTCCTTCTCCCACACTGAAGTCGCAACAACACTGCGGATTTATGACATTTTTATGTACAATTTAGAGAGGAAAAATACATATTACTTACTAAAGAAATCAATGGATGTTGAAAAACATCTATTGATTATTTTTATTTATTATTAATTATATTTATTTATTTATCATTGAAAATAACAAATATCATAGAAAACCGTACGCGCACCGAAGGCGAGTCGTAGATAGAGCTGAAGGCGAGCCGAACACAAAGCTGAAGCTGAAGCTCATTCTGCAAACAACTAGAGCCAAAAAAGTTTAAGAGCATTTAAATGTAACCTTTGACTGGAATAACGCATGAAAGTGCAGTTCTTCGCTAATTTTATCAACAAACTTAAAAAGGATTATGGACTGTAAATAATTTTCCATTGTCGAAATCATAACTTTCGACTGGAATAAGGCAGAAAAGTGTAGTTTTTTGTGAATAATTCCACAAATTTCCGAGAAAATTTCATCAAATTTTCCTACGATGACATTTTTCATTACTTATCCATGATTGTTTAAACATTTTCCGTATGTTTAAATACTTTTTCGACAAAATTTTCACATTTTCTGAATGATATGAACTGAGTAGTTAATCGTGTGTGTTCATTTTCGATTGAAATTAAATTAAGACATGCGGTGTTATATATTTATATCTTGATAAACCCAATTTTACCTTAGGCAAAAAAACTGGAAAAAATGTTTTCCCCTGAAAACAGCTTATGCCATTTTTGTTCGTAACATTTTTTATTTTTCTGCATTTTATTATCAAAATATAATAATATATACAATAATAATTTGGATTTATCTAAACAGTTCTTCAAATGTCATTCTGCGTGATCGCGTGAATAATTGATAATACATGTACATAAATTAAAATTATGAAAATAACTAAAAATTTAGATACATAATATGCATTGAAATATTAAAATTTTTGGTGTGTAATTTGAACAGGATCTAAACGAGCTCAAACTTGCCCTTCAAACTCTTCAATTTCTGCAATTTTGGGATTCTTCTGTGTATTCTATCTCATCGTTCTAATTCTCTGAAATTATTAAAATCTCTTAGTTTTCAAAAATTATTTCTATTTACCCTATATTTGTCTCAATTTCTTTAAAAATTCTTAAATTCATCAAATTTATTTTTAATGCTTTTTTTAATTAATTGAATTCTTTTGATTCCTTTGTATTTTGGGATTTTTTTCAAATTCCTTAATTATCTTAAATTCTTTGAAATTTCTTGAATTCTCATATTTCTTTGATTTACCTTGAATGATCATTTTTTATTATGCTTGAATTCTCCAAAGGAATCTGAATTCATTTCAATTATCTTTAATCATTTGAAGTCTGTTTTATTATTATAAATTTTCTTCAGTTCCCTTCAATCTTTTTTAAATCTTTTGAATTGCCTTCACTTCTTATAACTTTATTTCGATTCTATTCCAATTCAACTGAGTTTTTTGAGTTATTTGAATTCTTTATTTCATTAAGTTAGTTCGAATCCTCTTTTCCTTGTGTTGATTTCTCTAAATATTCTTGAATTCATTTAAATCATTAGGAATTTTTCAAAAGTATTTGATTTAATTTGAATTCTTTCATATGATAATTAATTTTCTTACTTGAGAATATTTTGGATTATTTTTAATATCTTGGATTTTCTTCAATTCCTTTAATTTTTTGATTTCTTCGCATTTTTTATTCTATGAATTCTATTTGAATTCAAGTTAGTTTGCTTCAATTCCTTGGATTCTTTTGATTGCAGATGGATTTGTTACGAATTCTTGAGGTTTTTCCTATTAGGTGTACATAAGAATTGTTATAGCGGTTAACCCCTCGAAATAATAATTATTCTTCGTCGGTAAAGTTGTGTTGCCACGCGACACGTGATTGCGCTTTTTGTTGTCAGGATTCACAGTGTTTATATTTATTTCATTAAAAGAATAATTCGTACCCTCATTGGAAGGATACTTGAATTAAAAATTTAGCTATGTGAGAGGTAAGTACTAAGTAACCACGCATTTTGTGAAAATTATTATTATTCCCGCCTGGAAAGCATATTGTGGTTATGTTTATAGTTTTGTTTCTAGGTTTATTTTTTTATATACTTTTAATTGAAAGTTAAAGGTTCGCATGTTATGAGGAATTTTGTTCTATTTTGAGCAATAGCAAATTTAGTTTGAATTTTTAAAAGTAGGTAACCATTTATTTTTCAAAAAAGCAGTGCTATTATGCAGGACATTTTTTATGTGAAGTAGAAATTTGAAATCGCATTTAGAATTGTTGATAGTGGTAATTTGAATTTATAAAAAATGTTACTTATTACAATATTATTAAAAATGTATATATTTTCACTGATTTATTAATCATGACGATCGAGAAGGATTTGCCGGTTATATTCATAGGTTATGTTCAGAAACTGTTGTATTTTTCGATGTTATTTTTTCAACGAAGTCTAAATCTTACATGGACGTTTATGCGAGAAATAATTATCTTAGAAGATATCACTACATAAGGTAAAGCAAGTGAGCTGGACCAACTTTTGCACAGACATCGAGAAGCCCGGTAAGAAGGCTTGCATTAAAAAGTATTGGAAAATTTCATGTACCCAGTGGTAACGTAACAAATATTGAATACTTCTGGATCCCCTTTCTGTCAACCCGTTTTGAATCTCCACAACAGTAGAAGTTATCTCTTAAGTTGAAACCCTTTGCTGTACCCAGCGGCAATTATATTTTTCTGAATAATTTTGGATACCGCGAAGCAACCGAGAAATAGAAGAATTTAATATTTTTTTCGAATTTTCTGTTTTTTGAATAATAATTAGGTCAAAAGCTTTTTAAAACATAGCATCGGTCATTTTACGATGTCAGGAGATGTATTTTTGTGAATAACCCTAGTAGATTTTGCAAATTTCTTGCTATTGGAGCGCGTTCTAATGCTTCAAACGACAATTGTCTTTTTAGTTTATTTGAGGTTACTTTTGGCAGCTCCGATTGGCTTTGAAAGGGATTAGAATCTTACTATTTTCGCCGCCTAATGAGGATTAAAAAACGGAGGACAGAAAAGGCATTCTTAGGGATTCAGTATTTCTAATACTTTTTAATGCAGGCCTTCTTACCGGGAGGGAGCTGAGACGGCTAGACTGGATATGCTGCTTTCTCGAAATCCAGACGCCACTCTCGTCTCTCTGAAATTGCCTGGCGGGGGATACTCGAGTCGGACAGGGATACCTTGGCTCACCTGATCAAGGCAGGGCTGGTCACTCGAAGGAGACGGCCCTAAGGCTTCATTTACACCTCTGGAGAGGTGATGATCAGGAATCTAACTACGACTAAGCGTGATACCACTTTATGTAGAACCGGTGTGTCGGGATATCAGCAGGGAGGAGTTTTATCGCCTTGCTGTAGTGCTTAGCAGTGGATTAACTGCTTTATATACTCTCGAATCAGGACCATCACGGCATAGGCTATGCGGACGATATACTGGTTATCGTCTGGATGCGCTCTTCGAAGTAATGCAGCAAGCATTGATGATAGTGGATTCATGGTATTAGAAAACTGGACTATCGGTTAATCCGAGTAAGATAGACACGGTTGTTTTCACCAGAAGGTACAAGTGGGGAACCACGAGTACATTGATATCAAAGAACAAGCTAAATATCTAGGAGTCATTCTGGATAAGAAGCTGTTATGGAAGGAGCACCTGGAAAACAAGTGCAAGAAGCTAGTAGCGACTCTATGGCTTTGAAGGAGAGCCATAGGGAAAAGCTGGGGCTTGAAACCGGAGACTCTCATGTGGATCTATACTGCGATCTTGCGACCCAGGCTATCCTATGCGCCAGTGGTCTGGTGGAGCAGGGTTGATTTGTCTACTGTGAAGTCTTGACTGGAAAGGATCAGGGGACTGTTTTTGTGATGCGCCACTGGTGCCTCGGAGTCAATACCCACGATGGCACTGTGGGGTACTAATAGGTTTGAAGCCCCTCCATGATACCATCAAGGCCGTGGCTGCGAAGGCGGCCTGTAGACTAAATTTGGTAAATTACAGAAGGATCTTGACAGCAGTGAAGATCCCAGTCGACATCGCGAGGAAGCCGACCCTGATCATGCTCAGGGACAAAATGGCCACTTGGAATGGGTTCACGGCGAAGCACACCTGCCCAATGATATAGACAACTGGTTTAAAGATGGCTCCAGGAACGAGGAGAATGCAGGTGCCGGTTTATATCGTAGAAGGAATGGTATGGGCTTCACAATCGAGATGGGGTCCTACGCCAAAGTTCTACAATCTGAGCTTATGGCCATACTCCAGTGCGCCTACAAGGCAAAAGGGTATGGCAACAAAGGGAAAATCCGCATCTACTCAGACACCAGGGCTGCTATATTGACCTTGAATGGAACAACGACCACGTCGCTATCAGTATGGGAATGTTTTGAGGCACTAAATATGTTAGCGACGGAAAACCGAGTCACTCTGCTATGGATCCGTGGACACAGCGGTATCAAGGGCAATGAGATATCGGATAGCTAGCCAAACTAGCATCAAGAAAAAATTTTACTGAACCGGAGCGAATTGTAGGTATTTCCAGCATGTCCGTCACTGAAGAAATTAACAGTTGGCTGACTGAGGAACATCAAAATGAGTGGGATTTGGTCTCTGGTTGTAGGCAGGCCAAAACATTCTTAGACTCAAAGCTAAATTGTAACCGAGCAAGGAAAATACTCCAGCTCGGGAGGAACGAAATCAAAGTCCTAACAGGAATGCTTATAGGACATGGGATCTTCAGATATCACAGACATAAATTAGGGCTTGCGGAAAGTCCCTTCTGTCCTCTTTGCGGAAAGGATAATGAGACAGCTCCTTTGTCAATGCCCGGCGATTACGGGGAAACATCTTACACTCACAGGCAATTACTGCATCAGTGAGTCAGAGATATCGGCCAATAGCGTGGCTGTGGTCCTCTCCCTATGGAGAGGGCTTTGGGGTCACTCTTAGGTACACAAGGGGACTGATGCGGTCTCAACCCAGAACTAATAATAATAATAAATCAACAGCTGCGGCCTTTCCTCGGAACTTAGTTAATGGCCAACATTCTTCTGCAAAAAGGAATTAAAAGTAGGAAACTAATTATTGTACAAGAAAAGATAGCGGGCTCCGTGCGCTTTTTAAATCTTCCTTATTTTGATTGCCTAATTATCAAACTAAAATATATGCTTAAAGTTAAAGTACTATAAGATATAATTAAGAATCATAAATTAAAATTAATATTACAATAGGCACATTGGGGGTTATACAATTTAATTTTAATTTTAATCGGTGTTTTACGAATCTGTAACTACTATTTAAATGAAATTATAGATATTATTATATTTACCAATGGGATTAGGGAAAACCAATACGATGAAGCACAAAATACTAATTAAATTCATCATTTTCTTTAAATAAGAGAAAACACACTTGAATGAAGAATTTTAATAAGAGTGTGAATATAATGAATATTCTGACAAAAATTTACTCGCTTGTGTACTAATTGCTATCTCATTCGTCATTCTAAATTATTTGTACATGATTATAGTTTGTTTCTTCTCCCACATTGACGTCGAAAAAAACACTTCAGATTCATGACATAGTGGTGTATAATCTAGAGAGGAAAAAATACATATTACGCAGTGGGAAAATTATCAGATATTGAAAAAAAAAATTTTATTTTTCGATAAAAAATTACATTTTTTTACATAGTATGACATTTATTATTATGAAGAATAGGGCAATTGAAAAGAAATGCAAAATGATGAATTACAACTCCAATATATCAGTTATTTGTGACACAAGTGCGCAAAATAGGTGATTGCCGACGAGTATGAAACAGGCAACCACACTAGTAGGAATTGCCACTGCGCACGTGCATCACACGCTATTTTTTGCAACAACCGTCTGAAAAGTTATTTAGCAATTTATTATTATTGTATTATTATATTATATATAAATTAATTTCTCAGGCTTAAGATGGTTACAGGCCAATATTTCAATGGCATTTTTGGCTAGAGTTGGATTTTTATATTTTTTGAATAGTAGGCACGGGGCTGTCCCAGTACATATTATCAGTCACGGACGCATTATTATAATGCAATCAAGTGATCCGATAAGCGCGTGTGCTTTGGCACATTGTGCAAAGTTTGGTTTTTACACCATCATTCACGGACTGGGTTGCAGTCAAGTGCATGATGGGGGGACCTACAGCTTAAGGTGGGATCTGAACCAACAGAACATCGGTAAAGGTACATAGACAAATTTCATGATATATCGGCTCAGGGATTGAACCCCGGACCTCTAAGGTGAAGTCCGAGCGTCTAACCGACTAAAAAACTAATTATTATTAATATTATATATTATTATTATATTATTTAAATTTTTCAAATTATTATTTATTAGCAAACATATTCACCTTTAAAGTGTGCATGCACGTCTATTGCATTGATTCGCAAAAAATGTGTGCTTCGAATTGGGCATGCACCAATGATATTTCCGCACAGTCTGCTGAATCGAAGCACTTTGTAACTGATTAAGTGGCTTGGAAGTCCCTACTTTCGAGGAGTTTGTTGCAAAAAATAATTTATTTATTAAAAGAATAGGATTAAATTTGAGTAAAAAACTACATAACACTAAATTTGAATGTATCAATCTGGTCTGCAAGAGAATGATTCGAGAATGTAACCGTCTATTGTTTCTTTTATTGATATAGATTTTCGTATCAATTAAGTCAAGAACTTTAGATGTACTGTGATAATTATTAGTTCTCTCACAAAATAAATAGAACAATAGGCGAAATTATCAAAATCTTTCAGATTCAGATCAACAAGTATAGCCGCCAACGCAACGTTTCACTTCCCAAATAGAATTAGCGTGATTGCCAAATAGTTGAACATTTTAGACAATGAGATTTTTTATATAAATCAAATTTCCAAACTACCTAAAATATTTGTTTTTAATTAAGTGTAAGCCAAGAGTGTGATGGATATACAATGCATTTTACACATTGCTAAAGGTCAAGTGACAGGACATGTGACCATGATAAAACAAAAAAATTCAAAAATCTTTTTAATATATATACAGGACAGGTAAAATTTTTTGTCAAGATATGAAAAATGACAAGCGTGACCCAATAAAAAACCTATGAAGCAGACTTTGAAGTGATTTTTAAAATTCTTAATGCTAAAATATTAAACTCTACACTTCATTTTTATCTTTTTCAGCTCAATATAAGTGATATCTGTGAATCTCAAATATTTAATCATTGGTGTTAATATTATTTAGGAATGGCGGGATAAATAGCGCTACGCTTATATTTAAATAGTTTTAGACATTTATTTTTCTACTGTTTTTCGATCAAAGGCTCGATGAGTATCACTTTGAGAGGACAAAGTCCTAAATAAAAGTTGCAGCTCTCGAAAAAATACGCCTTTTTGTGTTCCACAAAGTTATTGTCTAAATCTATTATTTTTCAAGAAAAATGGGATGATGTTACAATAAGTCCATTTTGCCAAATCCATCATTTTCGGTATTACCTACTTGCGCATTTCACCACGGAAAGGATTGCCACACCTAAACTGATGACAGACCATAAGTAGTGACATAGCTAACCAGAAGATAGACTCAAGAGTACACTCGAACTTGGATTTCAGCAAACTGAATTTTTGCGTACCAACAATTGATACTGCGGCGGTTTCTTGATACGGGGAGCGCCCTGATGTTTACGTTCGGAGTGCCTGGCCTTCTGTCCAAGGCCATGACCAAAACCGTGACAAATTCAAGTTCCAGTGTAATTTTAATGAAGAATAAGCTAGAGTCAGATCAGCAGATTTTTCCACTGGTGTGCATACTGTATAGTGTATAGTTAGGGTAGCCCTTATTTTTCACTTTTCAAATTTCTTTAGTCACAGCCCCCAGTTTTGTTCAAATGCACGAAAAAATCTTCAAAGTTGAGCGAAACCAGTTAATATTTATTGGTCGTGCAAAATCCATGATGCTTCCCATGCATTTAACATGAGAAAAAGTCCGCTTTTTGTAAATCTAATGTTTAAAGATGATAAAATGTTACTCATAATTCCGCATTATAGTACGTTGTTCACAATTCATCAGAGAGTAAGATTAAGTCATAAATTTTTATGATGAAGGACCTTAAGCCACTCTTATGGGTCCCAAAAGAAAACACCGAAAGTGCAAAATTTGAATTGAAAAAATATTGCAATTGATCAAATCAAATGTTTAAACAATTTTATTTTGTTTAAACATTAGTTTTTTCAGGGAGAACGGAAAGCTAAATCGGATTAGTATTCTTATCCATTACCCCTATTGATGTTATCAGGGTGTTTTAAAATTTCGATTACTTCTCTATATTTCCTTAGAAAAATATTGCACGTTTCTGTGATGAGGGCTGTTTTGTCAAATAAAATTCTATGTCCTGTTTCGATATGATGCTTAGCTAGTTTTCTGTACGCGTTGGCTAGTTTTCTTTACGCGTTGGCTCATCACTCTCCCGGTTTCTCCAATATAGACTTTTCCACAACAACAAGGGATCTTATTTACTCCTGGATCACTGAAAGGTGCCTTTTTATTTTTAGGGTTGATTAGAAGTTGTCTTATTTGCGCAGGTGGTTTAAGTATGGTTCGGCTCTTGTGTTTGTTGAGAATTTTTCCTATTTTTTCTGTGATACCTTGAGTATAGGGTGGGGTGGTGGTCGTTTTTCTATCTCTTTCTTTAGAAGGTTGTGTTGACTTGTTTTTTGAGTGTATTTTCTTATTGTTTCATCAATTTGTTTGTTTGTCTAATCGTCTTGTATGAGGATTTATTTAACATTTTGTAATTCCTTTTGAAAGTTATCTTTATGTGTTAAGGAGACAGCTCTGTATACAAGGGAGTTGATGACTGATTGCTTTTGAGATGATTGGTGGTGGGAGAAGGCAGTAGGTATCTATTTGTATGGGTGGGTTTTCTGTGAACTTCATGTTCTAATGTGTTATCAGATCATTTGCAAACTAGTACCTTCAAGAAAGCCAATTTTCCGTTTCGTTCCATTTCCATGGTGAACTGAATATTAGGGTGTAATTGATTGATGAAATCGAAGAACTTGTGTAGTTCATCTAGTCTATGTCTCCAGATGACGAAATTGTCGTCAACGTAACGGCACTAAACATGTATTATTTAAATAATTGTGAAATTATTTTATTATTATCATTGATTGTAGAACTCATAACGCCTAGAAAATACGTTCCTTTCGCGACTTACCAGAAAAAACAAATTGTTTAAACAATTGAAAATTCGTTAAAATATGACTCAGTATTCTCAAATGACCGATTAATGATTATTTATTTTTAAAAAATTTCAAAAAGCTCTAATAAATCGCAATTTTACGTGAAATAATAATCGATATCCCTTAAATTTTGAGATTTTTTTGGGGCTTTTGAACAAAACGGGGGAGAGGGTGAGACCAAAGAAATTCAACAACAAAAATTCGCCAAGTATAAATAAGTAGCACCCTGTATGCTATAATATGATAGGTCGTTCCAAAAAAATAACAAAGTTTAAATTTATTTGGGGAAAACGGCTCATTTTGTGTGATTCTTAAAAAAGGAAATGTGTATTTTGTTAATTACACAACGTTTAGAGGTTCCATGAACCCCCTCAATTTGCCCATTGAAAAAACATGGGGAAACCCCCCATTTTCACGAATATGAGACTGAAAGGTGTGCATTTCAATAAAACGAAAGCAAATTACATGGACATCTTCAAATCACTTCCCCGAATATGAAATATGCATTTTTTTATTTTGACCCCCCGCCACACTTCCAACATGCTCCAAAACCAACCCTATAAACACTTTTGTCGCAAATTATCGGTACCCTTACAACAAGAGAAACCCATTATAGGCGTGATAAAAAATCAGTACGGTCGATTCATATTGTTTTTAATTGCTTAAACAATTTCGATCGATATAATAAATTTACACCTTTTTGGAGTGAAATGAACTAATTAATGTAAATCGAAAATCAAAACTATCAATTTATTTTATTTTAAATTGTTAAAATAATTATTGATTGTCGAAATTTACCTTTTGACTAAAATAAGGCAGTAAAGTGTATTATTTTGGTAAATTAGGCAACAAATTTCCCAGCAAATCACAATAGGTTCTCCTATAATGACATTTTCAATACTTACCCATAATTGTTTAAACAATTTCCATTTGTTTAAAACCTTTTCAGACCATATATTTTTTTCTTAATGACAGGAACTAATTATTTAATCGTATGTGTATGAATTTTTGATATTTTGTCGAAGTAAATTGTTTTAACAAATGAAAATTCTTTCAAAACTGCTGGGTTAGTGATGAAAAGTATCAACATAAAAAGCAATAATGAAATTTATTGAGAATTTTCCAAAAGAAAGCACTTTTCTGCATTATTTTAATGAAAAGTTACATTTTAACAATGCAAAATTATTTAAACAATTATCTTTCGTTGTAAGGGTACCGATGATTCGCGAAAAACTGTTTAGAACGTATTTCTTGAACAAATAGAAATTGTTTGAACAATTAATATAATTAATTGAAAAATATATGAAAGTTGCAAATTTGACCATTAAAAATAATCTGTGTTGAAAATCATACACAGAAGTAATATATACGACCAATATACCGCAAATTACTTGATCCTCGTTCAGAGTGCGGATTTCGGGTATGCTGTAACGAGGTGGGGGGGGGGGGGGGAAATCAAAGCAAACGACACATTCAAGGAATTAAGTTATTTTACGAATTCCATATAATTTGCACTCGTTTTATTGAAATGTACGCCTTCCAGTCTCATATCCGTAAAAATGGGGGCTGTCTCCATGCATTTTCAATCAAATTATCCAAGTATACATATATACAATGAATTATTAAGATTATAGCATAATTTATTAGAGATGTATACATGTTGTCACAAAAGTCCCGGGACGGCTAAATATTTGCTCTGATAAGATATTTTTCAGGAAGTTAAGGTCATTCTTGAAGTAACTTTCAACGAGGAATTCAATGGTGACCTTTATTTTGATCTTGACGATGACCTTCGAAGTTTTTTCAAGGTAGACCTTTTATTATTATTGGAAACCCCCTTTTTTACATCGGCAGTCGGTAGAGCGCGAAATTTCACGTTAAAATATGTACCCAGGTCATACATAAGCACATTGTAAGTTTGAAGGTCACTCTAAGGTCATTTAAACTTAAACGAAGTCTGAATACCTCTGGGAACAGAAGCTTTTCACATTTTTTTCGTCACGAGAAAAGTTACTTACTTCAACAAGGCGTATTCAGTAGTAAAATTTTCCGCTCTATCGATTGCCGATGTAAAAAAAGAGGCTTCCATTTTTAAAAAAAGTTGACCATGAAAAAACTTTGAAGGTCATAGTCAAGATCAAAATAAAGGTCACCATTAAATTCCTCGTTAAAAGTTACTTAAAAAATGACCTTGTCCTCCCTGTAAAATATCTTACCTGAGGAAATATTCAGCCATCCCGAGACTTCTGTGACAACCGGTATATATATGTATATATATAAATCGAGCACAAAGCGCGAGTATTGTAATGAGAATGTGTTCCTTAACGTCGATAGAGCCTTAAATAAATTGATTATGTTTTCAATCTAAAATGGAAACAACTAGGAACCAAAATGTTTCAAAGCCAGCTCATCAGGAAAATTTGTAATAGGAAACTGCTACGAAATATTTCTATCGTATGCTAACATTCATTATAAATGTAGATATGAATTTGAAATTACGTATCAAGATAATATTTAAATCTTTTTATATATGTGTTCATCTCTAATATTACTGAAAGCTCTCACACATATTTGTATTCATTTAAACAACAATCCCTAGAAATTCCGAGTTATTACCCTTGCTTACGAAAATTTAACAGAACTATCATTGGACGGATCGACTCAAGGACGACCTGCTGGAGTGCTCTGATGCCAGTATGGCCCCTGAATGCAAAGGTTACATGGCGCGACTGCATACTCTATGGTGCGAGAAACACCCAGAGCTCTCGGATTTTTCGCAGAAACGTCTGCGAAACCGTGCCAAGGACCTCCAGAAAAGGTGTTATGTATGCGGAGCGCCTACTCAACCGCAGCCACAACAAGTTGGCAACAGAGAAAGAGAGACGACACTGAGACCAACCTCGTACAGACATCCAATAGAGGAAGAACGAAGCTTCAGGACCCGGAGAAACATCAACATTCAGGTTTCTCTCAAGCCCAAAGATCTGGCTGAACTGGATGAAGAGCTTCGTGGAGATTTTCCCGAAGAATCCGACCTCTGGACTATCAATTGTGGTGTGTATAATGCAGCGAGAGCTTTATCGTAAAACAGAACCAACGCTTGATCATAAGACCAAAAGATGAATACATCACCTCAGCACAAGGATAGGCTGGGCAAGACAGTACGCGTCCCGCATTCAGTGTGTGATTGACTACATAGCATCTGGAAGGACTTTCACTGCCAAGGTTCGACAGTTCGCACGCGAACTGCTGATACGTCATCGCACAATGACCATCGGGCAGCATATTGTTTGCCAGAATACGAGTACTATCTAACGCTAGGAGAAGTCTAGATCGGAGAGAGAGATGGGTCAGAGAAAATCAACAGTGTTAATCTGAGCCCTCTAAACTCTTTCAAGACCCTCCAGTTACTGTCGACCATCCGCCAAAACCAGATGAGTTGGAAGCATTTTGAAGAGAAGTCTACAAAGTTCAACATCCACTTGAAGAAGGCTCAACGAACGTAAATAGCTTCAAGAACCTGTGTAATGCCCTCATAACGCCTGAGGAGGAATGCCCACCTATCACCACCGAGAAGGTGAAATACGTATTAAGAGGCATTAAGAACTATTCCGCTTCAGGACCAGATGGTATCAAGACCTTCTAGTGGAAGGAGTTTCCTTCAACCCAACAGCATCTGGCCCGAATTTTCACCTCATATCTAAAGTCGGTAGAGCTTTTTCCGAAGTGGTTGGTAGAAGGGCGCACAGTGCTCCTGCCGAAGACGGTCAACTTAGCTGACCCTAAGAATTGAAGGCCAATAACTTGTCTAAACACTCTGTATAAGATCTTCACAGCTATCCTAAATGATAGGATTGTTCGGACAATTGGACCTATGTGGCGAGAGATGTATGAACAACGCGGCTCAAAGAAAGGCGTAGCAGGATGTCGGGAGAACCTGCTCATCGATAGATGTGTCTGTAAAGACGCAGCATTCTATCAGCGATTTCTATCGATGCAGCTATCATCGGGAATGTCTTGACTCAAAATGTGGCGACGGTATGCTAGAGTGGAAATGACACCGTCTTGACATGCTAAAATGGATGGAAAATGCAAACGATAGCTCATACGACATCGACTGATCCTCCACAATTCAAGGCCGAGTGTTTCAGCAGCCTCCTCCGCTGCTTCGTACAGAAAGATCCCTTTGCCCACTTCTTCATGTTTCCTGAACATTATAAGAAGAGGGTCTTGTCCATTTGCGACTATATGTGCTGTACCCAGAATAATCATTAATAATAATTTATTATAGTCAGTAACATCAGTGAAGGAGTCTCTCTGAAGCAGATATAAGCATCTTCTTCGACACATTTAGTCTTCCAATCTCTCGGCGTTGAACAACATATCTGCGACTAACATGCTTGCCGTCCCGGTTCTACTCTACTCGTTTGGGGTAGTTCAATGGACGAAGAACGAGCTTAAGGCCCTTGATGTCACCACACGTAAGATCATGCATATGCATAAAAGCTTGCATATCAATTCGTCAGTTCCGCGATTATACATTTCACGCCGTCAAGGCGGACGCGGACTTCTGAATCTCCAGTGTCTTCATAACCGAATTGTTCTAAGTACAGCTTACATCGTTGCTAATGGCAGAGATCAGCTCTTACAAATGGTCAGGAATCACGAGATGATTGGCGAAGGAGCGTTCCTTTACAAAGCTGCGGAGCAAGCGGCCGAAACCCTTGGCCTGAATTTTAACATCAGAAGTGAGGAAATTGCATTTCTCCATCTAGATGCTTCACGTCTAAAAGCCGAAGTAAAGAAAGCAGAGGCTGGAAAATTTCACCAACAGCTACTCGACAAGCATATACACCGAAACTTTCACAGTAATGCAGAAAAACAATCCTTGTCGCAGGAGCAAACTTTTGCTTTCCTCAAATCATCAGGGCTCAATTCGAATACATAGAGTTTTATTTTTGCATGCCAGGACAGTGTCATTTCCACCTCAGCATACCGTGACCGCATTTTATGTCAAGAAGTTCCCAGTGATAGGTGCATAGCGTGTCATGCACACGCTGAGTACCTAGAACACATACTATCGGGGTGTCCGACCCACACAGGAACGACGTATATCTATAGACATAATGCGGTCCTAAGAGTACTTTATTACCATCTTTGTCGCTCTTACGGTGATGGTTGCGACCCTGCCCTGCCGAACGCTCCAAGGGATATAGAGTCAATTGCCCGAAACGAGAAGTGCCAAATTTTCTGGAACTACGATTTTCGGGCAGCAGTCTTCTTTGCTCACTCGAGACTTGACATTGTTCTCCAAGAATTCGAGAAAATAACTATATCCGTGATCGAATTCTCGGCTTCGTCCGAATACAACATCACTATCGATGGTATATATATATATATATATATATATATATATATATATATATACATATACATATACATATACATATACATATACATATACATATTTGCAGGGTGATTCTGCTATCTAGAGACATCGAAATATCTCCAGAAATACGCATCTAACGAAAAAAATGTCCTCGCAAAAGCGTTTCATTTTCGAGGAGGAAAAGTGACCCTGAAAAATGTACCCCACACGTAACTTTAAAATTTCAAATGGGAACCTATATTTTTTATCACATATTCAGATTCCCCATAAAAAATTACGTAAGTTCCATTTAAAAAGTTTTTTTCGGTTCACGCAGATGGCGCTGCATGGGCGAAAAAATGAATTACATTATTTACTGTTCAAGGAATGTGCTTCAAACGAAAGATAAAAAAGACAAACGGTCCATTTGTTTGGGTTGATTAGTACGGGTTGGTTTGTTTAGGTTGGTTACGTTGCTGACGTTCGTTTGAATTGAATTTAGTATCTTAGTTACGTGCAACACTAACCCAAACGATTGCAACCACTACGACCAACCCAAATGCACGCAACCAACACAACAAAATCAAATGAAGGCAATCAACAAAACGAACCGAAACGAACGTAAGCAACACAGTCAATCCAACCCGAACGAACGTAAGTAGCACAACCAAATCAACTAAATCAAAGAAACTAAGAACCCAATTCAACCCAAATGAACGTCGGCGACGTGACGAACCTAAACAAACCAAAATCGAAAAAAACTTTTCAAATAAAACTTACCTATTTTCTGATTAAGAATCTGGACCTGCAATAAAAAATATAGGTTCCCATTAGAAATTTTAAAGTATTTCTTGAGATATTTCGATGTCTCAAGATAGAATAATCACCCTGTATATATATCGAAAACAATATATCAATAATATTTTTATATTATTTCTTGCTGCCTACTTTTGATCAATTTGTTTCTGAACAGAAATCACATTCGAAAATTATATTCAGAACAAAAGAACGATAAAACGCTTCATCATGGATACAAACGAACAAACCACCTCTTGCTATTGTACTTACAGCTCTATTTAAATCTCCCCCGCATATAAAATAAGACGAGGAAGAAGGTGTTATTTTTGGTACAATCCATTTCGAGTGGTCTTTACTTTGACTCCATTTGTCCCATTGACCAACTTTTATGGCATTTATATTTTCTACAGTAAAAGGCGAATCACAATTTGATGGTAAAGGCCTGAGTTTATCAGGCCATGTCTGAGCATAAATTGATGTTTGATACAGGTTGGCCAGCGCTTGAAAGCAGTCTACATACAATTTGGAATCTGACCGACTAAATGAGTGTATTTTTATTAAATTTTGCCCGTAGGTCGCATAATAATGGAGTGGTGCAACCAAATTTTGATTTCCTGGGTAGATTAATTTCTCAAACTTATTTCGTACCTCGACCGGCCAAGAAATGAAAATGTGCGAAGCGTAAACTTGTGGCTTAAATGTTATCATTAAATCCAACAAAGTTTTCATTTCCTCAATAAAATTATTGTCCTGTTTTGACGTCACACACGTGGCCAGTTGGGCATTTGGTTTTCCACTTGGAGGATATTTATATGAGTAGTGAGTATACGGATCCGGTGGAAATCGCGGGATAGAGTGGGACAATAAAAATCCTCCATTTTCGCTGTATGCTAAAACTGCTTTGGAATGACCATTGGCAGACGATGCATCAGTGTGAATGTCGTCAGCTGTTGTAGTGTTTTCTTTCATACGTTTGGATACGACTGGACTTTCATCGTTCCACATGATGTATGTAATTGAATCTACTTGTTCATAAATCGGGGACAAGGTGACGCCTAATATCGATTTGGGATCGGAAATGTCGTACTGTCCTATCCCCGCAACTAACGAATCATCTTCCGAACGATAAATGTAAGCATAGTCTAAACTATTTGGTCTCTTGTAAACCACGTAATATTTTACCCGATCGCCATTTTCGGCAAGGCATGATATTGGTCGGAGACATCTTTCTCCACTCCACGAAACCTTTTCGCTAGTTCGTGTCATGTAATTGTAAAGTGATGAGACAGGGTTATCTAAAGTTGTTCCGTTTTTCGTACAAACCGATTTAAACAAATTTTCATTGCACGGCTCACTGCATTCCGACAAGTAAGGTTTTAACCTGCAATCCGGGTTCGTAGATGTCGGAGGTTTGTGGCAAATTCTGTCTTTTGCTGGAAGGTACACGTTTAACAAGGGGGTACAAGGCCATGTCGCTTTATAAACGTCATCGGGGGCACTGAATTGGTAATCAAGATCAAACTTAATCGTATGATGTCCCCGACCGCTATACAAATCTGCCAAGTATCCCAAACTGGCCAGTTCAGAAGGAGACTCAACTTTGCATGCATATATGTATCTGTGGACAGCGACTATTCTATCACTGGGGCACGTTATTTGCGAACACGTAGTGATGGACTTTATATAAGCTGTGAGGGCTCTGTGATGCTCGCAGATATCCTCATAGCTGCAGCCAATCTCCTCCATATAAATATCCAAATGGCCCGCTTCCTCTCGCATGCCCAGTAGTTTGCTTGCATGAATGACGTCGATAAATGCCGCATCTTCTTTCCTTAAAGTATTCTCCCTTTTGACAATAAACCCCAACCCCCAAACGGTGTGTTCAAAAATCGGACCTGCTGGATCGATTGCTGTTAAAGAAAACAAAAGTAAAATTAATAAATAAACTATGCACATAGTGTATACCTATATATTTTTTTTAATTACCCGATATCCGGTCAATGGTCCTTATTTTGGCATCTTTCAGTGTTCTCGCTGCAATGCCCGCTATCTGACCACCGAGGCTAAATCCTATCAGGTGGATTTTTACGTATGCTGGAATTTTTTTATTCACGAATTTGGCCAACACGTCACCCACGATTGGAACGTTTTGTTCCGCGGCAAGGGTGTAATCGGACGCAACATGCCACAGCCACCACTCCTTCCATCCATGATCTATACGACAAAAATCACAATATTATTTCTTCAACACCCACCTCGAAAGTAAGACCTTCTATGCATTGCCAAATACATTTATTTTGCGAATTGACACCATTAACGCGCATACGCACTTTAGAGATTAGTACCTTTGCACAATAGCGAAATAAAAATATTCTTGAATATTTATTTTGAAAAAATTGACGCAGATTTGGCTAAAAACCACCATATGGGGTCGGAAATTTGATGAAAATGTGTAAAAAAGTGCTCAATATTTTTCTCGGAAAGTTTCTTAAAAAATAGCGTGTGACAGACGTGTTCTTTGCACTCGTTCACGTTTCCGCACTCTGATCAGTTTTGCCTCTCCGGCCTATACTGCCAGTTTCACACTCGTCAGCAATCGCCTATTTTGCGCACTTGTAACACAAATAGCTATTCTCACAAGTCTGTCTTTAAATCCCCACAAATATATTATGATACGTACCATAAAATGCGCCTTTTCTCCAGTCGACAAGTATGATGCAGTCGATGTCGTCGGTGCCCATGACGAGAGCGTTTTTTAGTTCTAGCGCGTCTACTAAATCTTTTGTATTGAAACCGTGGATATAGAAAACCACTTTCTTCATTTGAGAAAATATCACGGAATTTGCGTCTAGCGGATCATTGGGACGGGCAGTCTTGAATGCGATCATTGGTAAATCGAAATATTCGCTTGTCCATATCTGTTTAGAAAAGTTTTGCATCTGAAAGTTTTGCTCATCGATCCTTTCGATCGTGGTGGGAACGTCTATTTTGATACTAGCGTTCCACAGAGCATTCCATTGAGCACACTTTTCTTCGTCCGAACCATCCCAACAGTCGTCATATCCGTCACAACGCAAGTAGATGGGTATACACCTAAGAAAATTTTGTTTAAAAAAATGTGTTCAGTTTTCCACAAAGAAATAGTACCTTCTGTTAGCACAGTGAAATGCGTCATCATGGCAGGAATTGCAGTCTTCTTCGTCACTTCCGTCTTCGCAATGTGCAATGCCATCACAAATTTTTTCAGGTATAGGACACTTCCGGAGACAGTTTATTTTTTTCTGAGCTCTCCAATAATTAGCGTCTCCGTATAGAGCGGAAGCATAATGTAATGATACTAGCAATAAAACGCATGGCGTTAGTTGAAATTGCATTTTAAGTATAATACATTGAAAGCTGCAGCTTCTTGTAGGAAAAGAAGTGCTCAGATCATCGCATTGATCTTTATTAACTCGCGGAAATGCAGCACAATCTAAAGTTTTTTTTATAGGAAGCCAGATTACTGATAAACTGCATTACACAGTGTCATGGTCTCTTTTCGTCACAGCTATGATATCGAGATATATTAATTGCAAAATCGAATTACCAGTAAAATGTAGTTCCTATCAAAGTAATCCGTTTTCAAATAAAATATTTTTTACGGATAGTTGCGTCCATGAGAAAGATGAAAATGATTATTAGACTGACGACAATTAAAAACCAAAATGCTTTTAGAAATTGTAGACTGTGGTCAAACATTTTTGACATTGATGAATTGCTTGGTTTTAAAATTAAAATTGTGGAAATTGCAATGTAAATTTCCAAATTGGATCCGCATATGAAAGAATGGAATTTAATCAGTCGCAAAAATTGCTCAATATTTTTATCACTGTTTTTTCTTATTGATTATGGTTTTCTGCCATTCTATGAACATTTGAAGATACGCTAAAATAGTCAATCGTGCCATTTTTTAACATATTCGATTTTTGGATTCAATTGATTCGAGAAGGAAACAAATTTTTTAAGTATTTTATGTTCCGTATGTTACTTGAATTTGAATTTGCGATTCACAGTAAAAATGTGTGAAATCGTAATCAAATTTTCTGGTTTTCGAAGAAATGTGTTTGCAATTCGATTAATAAAATCCAGGAATTGACTGTTATCAAAAAAAGCCTGAAAAATTTGTGTAATCTTCATCTTAAAATATTTTCGGGATGACAGACAACTATAATCAACAACAACATCAGCTAATTTCCTGACAAGCAAAGAAATTACGAAGAAAAGTAACTATTTCTAGGGATACACGGAAAACAGTGGATACTTAGATTCACTCTTACGTATATTGTTAACTTGAAGTTTACTTGTTCGCATTGTACAAGATACAATTCAAATAGTTTTTGATACTGAATGAAATAGTGATCTCAAAATATACAAAACCTAAAGTCAGCATTACTACTTCAAATTGTAAAAAAAAGATTACTAGAATAAGTAGCTTCAATAACTATTTGAAATAATACAGTCGTACATGTAAACTGTATGAATAACATTTATTTATTCAAACATCTACGAGTATTCATAATAAACATATTAGTACTTGAAAATATTAAAATTTGTCGAAAATTTAGTGAGAAAATGTTTCTCCTACTTTTTTTAGGTACATACAATATATGCTTGAACAAATACGAATTATTTAAATAATTGTAAAATTGATGGAACAAATTATTTTATTGTTATTATTGATTAAATAACTCATAATGTCTAGAAAATACGTACATTTCGCGAGGTAGCTGAAAAAAAACAAATATTCAAACAAATTTGAATTGTTTAAACAATGGAATATTAGTTAACAAATGACTGGGTATTCTTAATTCACTGATCAATGATTACTTATGTAAAAAAAACTTTTAATAAGCGTCAATAAACCGCAATATTACGTAAAATTCACATTTGTCACTTATGGGGTTTTCTTTGGGGGCCCATAAGAGTGGCTTAAAATGATTCAACCTCAATATTCAGGATTGATTCTTATTCTCTTACAAATTCTGAACAATACACTAAATCGCCGAATTATTTGTAACATATTATCAGGTTCAAATATTAGATTTACAAAAAGCTGACTTTTTCCGAAGTTAAATCAATGGGAAACTTCATGGTTTTTGGGCGACCCCTAAATATTAACCGATTTTGCTCAAATTTGAAGATTTTTTTTGGGCATTCGAACAGAACTGAGGTGTGAGAGCAGAGAAATTCGAGAAAAAAAATACACCAACTGTAAATAAGAACCACACTATCACGTACATACTTAAAAATCGGTACTTTGATAAAGTTTGATTTTCGAGCACAAGAATTGTCACGTCCATTATGATCTAAAACCAAAACAGCGAAAACACCAAGAAAATATTTTTTTTGGGACAAAATTTTAACAGAAATGGTTCACACGGCCCTGAATGTTTATGGTTTGGAGAGTCCTGATATAGCCTGAAGACCATTGAGAGTACCCCCGAGACGGTCGCTATATCGGGACTCCAGTGTATGTTAAAGTTCAGAATCCCGCCCCCCCCCTCTCACAAACTATCCTCCCAGTAACCTTTTTTTGAATTCTTCTTCCATATACGCATTGAAAACCGCAAAAAGAAGCAGGCTCAGCGGACATCGGCTGAGGAGTCTCTCTCGGACCACAAGTATATCTGGTTCCGGCTATCCCTAGGAAAACGGGCGTTTTCAAAGATCAGAAATCCCAGAAATACACTTTGGGACTCATATAAAGAGGAACTCAAATCCAAGCTTGTGAAATTCCCCGCAAACTACGGTACCGTAGATGAGTTAGAGCACGCCGCAGATTTTCTACGAAGGGCGTCCTTTCGTACATTCTTTTGTACGTCCTTTGATACGTCGTTTCTGACGTCATTTCCTATTTGAAGAAAAATGCTAAAAGATTATTTTTTTTTAGTTCAACATTTAATAATAGATTGGTACATGGGTCAGGAAAACGTGTAGCCCATTTATCTTCTAATAACATGTAAGTTTCGTAAGTATAATCTTTTAGTCCAAGAGCTGGTGACGTTTTTCGTGAAGTGAGAGTATAAGTCCTAGTTTTTCGCTTATATGTCTGGGAAATGACCCTTCTTTCGAAACCTGTAAATGCCAGACACCCTGCCTGGGGCGTTTGGACACCTGAGCCAGGTGAAAAAATCGGAAATTTGCAGTGATAGTATAAGAGCCAATTTTCTTCTAGTATCGATTATTGATGCCCCAAGTTTATTATTATTCAATCGCCAGGCCGATAGCTTGGGGATAACATACTGCCAGACACGATAATTATTAATAAAAAAGTTGGATTTTGCAGTGAAAGTATAAGGTCTGGCGTTTTCAATAACATAAAGAATAGTATTCACAGGTAGCATTCGTAAAACGACAGACCGAAATTCCGGGGAGAACACCTTGAAAATTAAGTTTGAAAATGAATAATTTTCCTCCAAAGTGTGGGTCTGAGCGGGGACCGAGGGACAAGGGAGCAGCAGCGTCAGGGCAAAAGGCTAAATGGAGGGGATAACGGCTACTTCGACTGCCGGCCACGTCCCTCGGTCCCCGCTCTGGCCCATACTTTCGAGGAAAATTGTTCATTTTCAAACTTAATTTTCAAGGTGTTCTCCCCGGAATTTTGGTCTGTCGTTTTACGAATGCTACCTGCGAATACTATTCTTTATGTTATTGAAAATGCCAGACCTTACACTCTCACAGCAAAATCCAACCTTTTTTATTAATAATTATCGTGTCTGGCAGTATGCTATCCCCAAGCTATCGGTCTGGCGATTGAATAATAATAAACTTGCGGCATCAATAATCGATACTAGAAGAAAATTGGCTCTTATACTATCACTGCAAATTTCCGATTTTTTCACCTGGCTCAGGTGTCCAAACGCCCCAGGCAGGGCGTCTGCCATTTACGGGTGTCGAAAGAACCCAGATAACAATACGTGCCGGCACGCGATCGGCCCGACGGGCTGGAGACCAGCGTGCCTGCTAAATGCACGCGACAGGCCGGCAGAGTCGGAATGCGACCGAAAGGCGGACAATGGCAGGCAACGGTCCGGCACATTAGGCGCAATTAGACGCCCGTCGGACTTGCAAGCG
Source organism: Andricus quercusramuli (assembly GCA_932178445.1). Taxonomy (NCBI): domain Eukaryota; kingdom Metazoa; phylum Arthropoda; class Insecta; order Hymenoptera; family Cynipidae; genus Andricus; species Andricus quercusramuli. The sequence goes on along the minus strand of CAKNXH010000152.1, from coordinate 496,650 downwards.
GCGAGGAACGACGGGCCTGCGATTTACACGACCGCTGCAGTCTGATAGTGCGAATAGTTTGGGATCAAAAACGCGCATGCGCGTTTCGGATCAGCTGTTCTTGTCGTATTTCATCTCGTGTGGCGTTCACACCCGTGAATTTTCGTTCGGATGTGTGCGATTTGCAAACAATAATTGTTATTCGTTCCAGATAAAATAGAAGAATAAGTAATCCACTTGTAAATGGAATAATCCACTTAGAAAACGGAGTAATCCACTTGTATAACGGAGTTATACCTTTCATCGTTTGCGGTTTTTGGTATTGTTTTGGCTGTGTGTGGAACAAAAAATTTGTTAGCAATTTTTTGCTGTCGGTGTCCTTCAAATCAACAAAATTAGCAAATATCACGAAAGGTAATGAAATTCTGCATATAATAATATAAAGTTCAAGTTGAAAGAAAAATGTCAATATTATAAAAAGATATTTTTATAATATTGACATTTTTCTTTCAACTTGGACTTATTATACGCAGAATCTCGTCATTACCTTCCGTGATATTTGGAAATTTTTATTTTATTTACAGAAGAAAAGATTTTTTTAATTTTAATCTACTCGCACACTCAGTCTGCATTTTACCGGATGGTAGCCTGCATTTTACGGGATCTAGTTCCTGCATTTTACCGGAGCATGGCCGGCATTTCACCAGACCGCGTGCGCCCGACTTCGTGCGGGCCATATAGACATCAATGGCGCGCGTATTGAGCTGCGCATATACCGGCAGCTCGGTCTGGTCAATCGGCCCACGTGCCTGCTCATTGTATGCTACCGTGCCGGCATTTTGTTATCTGGGAAGGGCCATTTCCCAGACATATAAGCGAAAAACTAGGACTTATACTCTCACTTCGCGAAAAACGTCACCAGCTCTTGGACTATTTATATATACAATTCTTCTGTCCGTATGTATGTGACTGAACTCCTCCTAAACGGCTGGACCGATTTTGATGAAATTTCGTGTGTGTGTTCTAGTGGATTCGAGAATGGCTTAGATTCACAATTTAGTCCACTGGAAAATGTAAAAAGTTTGAAATTTTCAAATATAATACGTATGTACAGGACAACGTCTGTCGGGTCCGCTAGTAGTATATATAATTTAAAAACAAAAGGGTAAAACAACCATCGCATGGTCCCACTGGGAGCCACTGCCATTTAAAACTGAAACTGGCTCCCAGTAGAACTGCAGTAAATCACACCTGTGGCCACATCTCACGACCGTGAGATGGGTGGTCATAGGGCACGATAAAATCATAACGACAGGACGGCGGAACCCTCGTGTGTCTTGAAGGGCACGAAGTGACCCAAAGATGACATCTTTCTGTATCCATCTCCCAATAGACCTGCCATATTTTTGGCAAGCGGGTATGGCTTTAAGGTTTCGAACCAGCGATAGTTTATCGCACCGATAAACGAAATGAATCCGAGTTCGGATTGAATCGGATTCATTCGGATTGAAAATAGTCTTTGGTCAATCCGAGTTCGGATTCATTCGAATTGGAAATTTGGTTCGGATTCATTCGGATTGGAAGTTCGGATTGAACCGGATTGAGTCGGATTAATTTCTGACCGATGTGGATCGAACGAAATGTAAAAAAAATTCGGATTGGTTCGAATTAACTCGGATTGGTTCGGATATAGATTCCGGAATGATTCGGATTGGTTCGGAAGGAATTTCTATCTGATACTTTCGCCAGGGTTATACTCGCGATGATTAGTGTCGCCGCAGAGGTATCCAAGAGAATTTCGTAGGGCGAGAGACAGAAGCAGAAGTGTAATGCAAAAAAAGCAGAGGGTTCATGGTATCGCCCTGATAGTATATATATACTTAAGAGACTTATATGTTATTAGAGAGCTAGTGGGCGTAGAGCGTATATTTTCTTTGAATTCAGCTACACGCTTTCTTGACGTTTGTACCAATCTATTAAAAGTTAAAGTGAAAAAAAATGGGACGCCCTTTAAAAGGTGGACGTACAAAAGGATGTTAAAAAGTACGAATAAAAGGACGTACAAAAGTACGTACTAAAGGACGTACAAAAGAATGTACCAACATACGTCATTTTGTATCCCAATTTGGGACGTCCTTTTGTACGTACCAAAGTACGTCATTTTATATACCAATTTGGGACGTCCTTTTATACGTACTTTTTCACGTCCTACAGAACGGTGGAATACCCAGCCGTTAAAGGACTAAAGCGTTGTGCAACAGGGCAAACAGAACTAAATTGTCTTCAGACTGAGACATCTATAAGACGGCTCAGTATGAATACAATAAAAACATAAGAATTCATAACCAGTAAAATTGAAGGGGCTTCTGCGAGGAATCAAAGAACATTTCGGAAACAGCGAGGCTCCACAAGATCCGGGCAAAAAATCCGGAAGCTCGCCTCGAGCTCATAATGCTCGATGATGGTGAGTTTGTCGAAGACTAAGAAGCAACGCGGAATCACCTGGTGGACGTTCATTTCCATGGGTTTTAGCAAACACAAACCGACCGAGATGTGGAAGGCTGAGGCCAAGAGAGGAAGAAGGCTGACTGGATTTTCGCCGCCAAGGTCGTTGATATCAAGAAGGTGCGATGGCCCATTGAATCCTTTTGCCCCTTCAAATCACCCGGGGCGGATGGAATTTATCCAGAGCTGTTGCAAAAAGGCATGGATTGCATCGACCCCCCACTGACGAAAATATGTAGGGCAAGCATTGCCCTAACACATGTGCCATCGATATGGAAGATATGACAGTGGCCTTCATTCTCAAACCTGGGAAGGAAGGCTACACTGCTGATGTGGCAAAAATTGAGCAATAGCTGGAACAGGGAGGGTATGCTGTGAACACCTACATACTTGGACATAGAGGGTGCCCTCAGCAATTCCCCTCCATAAGTCATTAGTCAAGAGGCTTCAAGGTGTGGCGTGCCGGAGCAGCTAGTAAGCTGGATAGGAAGCATGCTAAGCCGGAGGCGACTCGAAGCCAGATGGGGCGAAGGCCTAATCAGGGGGATAGTGCTGCGGAGATGTCCACATTGGGGTATCCTTTCACCCCTCCTGTGGTGCATTATAGTGGACAGCCTCCTTTGTATGCTAAATAAGGATGGATATTATACCCAGGGATACTTAGATGACTTTGTAACCCTAGTCAGGGGCTCGGCTGGAAGCGTTAATGAGTCTTATAAGGTTGACGCTGCGCATCGTAGAGTTTTGGATCTGGCTAATCTTGGGAAAGAACTGAGTGAATGTTTAATGTAGCTCTTGTACATTACCTTGCACATGAAGAATGCTTAAAAATTTGCGATAATGTTTTCTATTATTATCAAGGGCATAATTATCCAGCTTAGTTTTCCGTTCAAAGCAATCTTTAATAATATAAAAGTGTATCTGTGCATGGCAATCTTTTATAGTCCGGATGTGTGTGTGTGTGGATGTCACACTTTTTTGTGAACACGATAACTAGAAAACAGTTGCAGATAAGTTGATGAAATTTGGAGGGCATATTTTCCTCACTAATATCTTGGCACTGACCGAAAGATTTCTAAAAATGTTTATTGCATTTTTTTAGCACTTAATAACATTTTAAAAATCGGTTTTTTATAGTAAAACTTTTTTCATGAACATAATTCAAAGTTGATGCAGGAACAGAAAAGATGTGTTGATGGAAAACGAATTGATTGACCTACAATATTGATACATTTTATTGAAGAGTAAGGAAGCTATGGTAATGCATAATATTTGAAAATACGGTTTTTTATAGTGAAGCTTTTTTCTTCAACATAGTTCAAAGTTGATGCAAGAATATAAAAGATTCCTTGGTTCGAAACGAATCAATCGACCTATAATATTCATACATTTTATTAACGAGTAGGGAAGCTATGGTAATTTATATATTTTAAAAATCGGTTTTTTATAGTAAAACTTTTTTCATCAACATAATTCAAAGTTGATGCAAGAACAGAAAAGATGTGTTGATTCGAGTCGAATCGATTGACCTATAATATGAATACACTTTATTGAAGATTAATAAAGTTATGCTTATTTATAATATTTGAATCATCTGTTTCAAATAGAAAAACTTTTTTCATCGACATAATTCAAAGTTGACGCATGAATAGAAAAGACTTTTTGATCATAAATTTTCAAATAGAATAATTCTGACAACTTTTGACAAGAAATCATAAAGCTGGGAAAGGGTTAGTGTGCGACAGAACTTTTCCCTTCCCTTTTCCAGCTCGAAAAATTATCATTTCGAATGCAAATTTTGATTAGTCTGCTTTGTCCCTGTATTTAAAAAAATTTTGTATTATTTTGTCATTTTTTGTAAATTTCTATTTTTAAATTGATTAAAATGAAGGCTTTGGTTTGTCTATTATTGAAAAAAATAACTAATGCTTCCTCTATGAGGAAGCAAATACATTTGCCAACGGGAAGCAAAGTGCTCGTGAAATGAGCACCATATAATTATAATCTTTTTATGAAAAATCCCATGATTCGCGATTTTGTTCATTATTAACTCTTTTCAAATATTCAAGCGGATTTCGAAAGAAGGCTATACACGCTATCACAATCACGAAGAAAAGTATAAATACCTTCATCAAGTCAAAAGTTATAGAGGTTCAGTGAAAAAGTAGAGTTTTCAAAAAACAAAGCACAAAATTCAAATACACATAATTTGGTAGAACATTTTTTTCGCAAATAGGGCAAATACCTATCGCCTAATTTCCTCTAAAAAAAAAAAACATATTTCGTCTCCGACAGAATTTGTGACTTCAGGTGTATAACCTGCACGATTTGAAATGGATTCGGTCTTGAAATGTTTGTGCAAAGATAACATATGATCAAAATGATATGAATAAGATATTGTCTTGAATAATGAATTTATTGAAAAAAAGTAATTTTATCAGTGAAAGTACCATTACACATATATCTACATCCTTTCTTCCAGGTTATTTTCATTTTGTTTCGGACGAAAAATCTTAAACTCTATATTTACAAAAATAAAACAATTCTCGTCATATTTCCAAACTAATTAATCCTTGCGACGTTTGTTAGAAGGTTCACCCGTCTCCTCATCCTCAATAAAAATCGTTTTTGGCTGTGTGTTTTTATATGCAGGAGTAATCCAATACGGATTCTCCTTCGCGTCTTTCGCGAATTTAAGAATAGCTTCCCTCGGATCCTGATCATCTTCAATTTTCTTGCTCAAGCCAAGATTTCTAATCACATAGGAACTAAGCGTTCCTCCCGAGGAAGCGACTCTGCCTCCTTGACCAGAAGTAATCGGCAAATCCGGACGCCTTGACTTAACAGGATCCAGTCGATCTTTCTCCATCTGTTTTCGAACAGACTTCGGCCTGTCTTGTCTGAAAAGCGGCAACGCGTGCGGCGTAATAATTTGCTGCGTCGACATCATTTCTATATGTTTCTGCTTGTGCCTCGTCTTCACGACACATAGTTTCGCTCCCCTCATACTTTTCTTTGAATCATAATAAGTCTTGATGATTCCATTTCCACATCCCACGAAAATTTGGTTCAGTTTCGGATGCCAGAGAGTTTTAATCACGTGAGAATTCGTAACTTCTATCTCGTGTACCAACTCGAAAGTCTTAGTATTAAAGAACAAAACTCGACCATTTTCATCTTTCTCCATTAAAGATTCCCCAGTGATAACCATCGAATCATCAGGGCTGAACATACAATCCGTTGTGTCATATCTCGAAAAGATGTTCGAAGCCTCAAAAAGAGCTGTTTTGAAAGATCTCAAGTCCCATAACTTGAGAGTGTTATCACAGCCTCTTGTAGCTAAGAGCTGCCCAAGATAGGAGAAACTCAAACTAGAAATCGTCGATCCTAATTCGTGAGCTTTTCGAAGAATCAAAGAAGGGTTGACAAAGTTTTTCCTATGGTCCCACATTTGTATTGATCCGTCCTTACAACCACAAGCGACGACATTTCCTTCTCTGTTGTAGGCACAAGTCGTGGGAATAGTTTTGACTCCGTTCTGGGCTCTGCATTTGATGACAGCCTTTTGATTTCGAGGCCTGAAAAATAAAATTTATTTTTATATAGATCGTGCACCAACCCACATTTCAGGTTTTACATATTTTACAATTTATTTGATTAAATTTGATTAATTAAACAAAATTTTATTCCTTTAATTTTATTTTTTAAATGCACAACATTTTTAAGATAGGCTACTGGTAAAAACGGACTTTTTACATTTATAGTATAGACAGTCAAGAATACATACGTGACGAATTTATAACACTGATTAAAAAAAATTATGCATTTTTTGGAAGTATAACAAACGGAGAATAAAAGTTTAACCTATTAACGTTAAAGACATAATTAAAATAAATATACTATTTTAAATATGTATTACAAATGATTCTAGTATTTTACATCATATACCAAATTTAGAACATTAGGTAAAATTTCATTAGGAGGTGAGTTAATTCATCGAAATTTTAACGAATAATAAATTATTTTATACGAAAAATTCATAGATCGGAATAACATTTTTTCTCGGTTTTCTCTTGTGATACATGTGTCTTAATTTCGCACGGTATGATTTTACCCAGAGGACCAGTTTTGAATAAGTTTTAAAGTAAATACCTTGAAATGAAAAATCAAAACATCTTGTGAATCAGAAAAATGAGATATTTATTACATCTAAACCAAAATTTAAAACAAGGCAAGATGAACGTATGAAAATTAATACTACTTCTTTGTACTATTAAATTGTTATTTTATCTAATATTTCTTTTATTTTGTTATTGTTCTTGAACTTGTGAAAAAAATGTTTCATATGAAATATCGGTTCTTTAAATTAATCATCAATTCATCATTCAAAATGGAACACAATGAAAACATAACAAAAATTTAAAAAATTAATTAGAAAGACTTCCACCTTGCATGCGTTGATTACGAATAGTATAAAAATTACTACAAAATTAATACTGACAGGAATAAAAGTAAAAAAAAAATATACTTTTTCAATTTTTTACCCTAAAACTAATAATTTTAAAACAGGGCAGTGTTCGGCCGTGAATTAACCAAGAATTTTTCAAACCGAGAACCCGAGAAATTCATCTTGAGAGTAAAAAATTTCAAATCCTATGTTCAACTATCGTTTCAGTATAAAATGGTCCATTTTTAACAAATGCAATTTAAAATTTGCTTTGAATTAAAGAAAGGACATTTTTTCATCATTAGGCAATATTTGACTGTTTACTTAAAATGCGTAATTATAAAATAAATATGCAAAACTAAACATTTTAATCTGAATTATTTCAAATAGAAAGCCTTGAATAGTTAAAATTTAAATTTTGAACGTTAGCATTTTAATTTTAGTGATTCGTTCTTCAATTTAAGGCGTTAAAATCATAATGCGGATTTATATTTTTTAACTAGAAATCTTTCAACTGTCCAATTAATAATAGTGTAAAAGTTCAAGTTTTGTAGTTTAACGACATTTAATTTAAAATTGTTCATAATGTTGACATCTTACATTTTTTAAGTGTAAATTATTGATCTTTTAAATTGAAAAAATGTTAGCCTTCAATTTTAAAAGTTCGATATTCAAAAGAATTTCAACTAGATTGCTTTAATTTGCTGCTCAGTTTTAATTTTATTATTACAAATGAAAAAATTGTCAGCTTTAAGATTTCGAAGTTTTTGATTTCAATGACCATGAACAAATTTTGTGATCCGCGCATATGACAGGGAATTTTTTTCTTCCACTGCATAAGACCCCTGTAAAAATTCAGAACTATAATAAAAAATTAAAAAATCTGTTTCCCACATTCTATGTTTATAAATAACAAAAGTATCGACAAAAAATAGGAGAAAAAAGCCAGAAAACAGCACAAGAAATTTCTCTGAGTTTAACTTTTATGCTGGCATTAACAGACAAATTTATTGCCTGCGCCTAGTTTTAGTGATTAAATTTCAAAGCTTTCACACCTTCTAATTGGGTGGTATTAAATCGACAGCGTTTCTAATGTAAATTTACGATCACAAACTTCCCGTATCTGCTTACCGATTCCCGGCATTTTCCCGTATTTTTCAAGATGGACAAAATACCCGGCAAATTCCCGGCCCGCTATACACCCTGCTTATATTATCTTTGCCGGGTATTATATTGATACTTTATTTATTAATGATATTGAATTATTATTATATGAATTAACCAAATAAATATCTTATTAAACCAACGTATCTATACAATAAAGAATGGAAAGCTGAATGAATACACATTTCGTATATGCAATTAAATTATACGGTTAAACAAATATATTAATGTTTTTATTTAGACATAGCTGAGGTGCTTTATTAATTTACAATAAACTTTCTTATTCAATCCTACTTGAAATTTCATAAATTATGAATGATAAATAATTGAAACAAAAAATCTTTAAATTATACAATTATATATATGAAAGCTGCACATCCAACTTTATCCACGCTGTTATACACCCGGGGTCCCCGGGTGCCTACCTCACTTTTTTCAATTTTTAAAATAATTATGAAATTGAAATCGTTTCCTTGTCGTGTATTCCAATAAATAAATATCAAAAGTAAGTGCCAAAGCCACAAAACACTTTAAAATTCACAAAACACCGAAACAATTTGTTCATCCACAAAAATTTGGTTTGCCTTATAGTTTAGCTTTTTATAAACTTTGACTCCCAAGAATTTAAATATTAAATTAAAACCTAATTTTGTTTATTTAATATGCAGGGCATTTAGTGAGGCTGTGAGTAGTTAAGGAACTAGCAGGGATTTAGGAAGATCGGGCTGGAAGTTAGCGGCCATTTAGGGAGGACTGCCAGACACTCAGGAATGTCGGTCGGACAGTTAGAGGTCGGGCGAGCATTTAGAGAAAGTCTTAAATCTTGAAACAGCGGCAGCGAGATCTTTTTATAAAATAGAAACTTAATTTTCAGAATTACTCTTTGGGAGCGTTTAAATATTATATATAATTAAAAATGAATGGATATTTACTATCCCAAAAATCTTTTTATATATTCAAAAGGAAGTTAGGGGAGGCCATCCTACAGTAGATAATTATCCTACAGTAGTTAATCATGAATTTTAAACACAAATATACGTAAAACAATCCATTCTAATATATTACCACGTATCATGTCTTAGCTATTAATTACATTGAAATAATTATTTTGTAAGCATTAGTATTTCAAATTAAGATTATCTAATGTAGGATCATTATCTACTGTGGGGTGGCCTCCCCTATATGATGAACTACAAGGATTAAAAATATTTCACCAACAAACCCATACAAAAAATTACCTGTTAAGGAGCCAAAGTCTGCAAGTGCTGTCGTCTGAGCAAGTCATATACTCTTCTTTGATGAAAGGATGCCAACAACCAGAATTTAGAGCAGCAACGTGTCCTTTTGTTCTGCCCATGTCTGTGATGTACTGATCGCCCTTTACTGTTTCGCATTTCTCCGATCCATCCCTGTCCAGTACTTTTGCTTGTGCTGCCCCAGACACGACCAGAATTACATCGCCAGTCATGGAGTATTGCAGAGATCTTATAGGATGATTTTCACAAGGTTGCACTGTTCTAAAACTTCGCAGGGAGGAATCCATGCCCCCAAAGTCCCAGAAGGATACGTCATAATCGACTGCGCCGGATGCAAGTCTAGCACCTGAAGGATCAGCAGCTATCGCTGTGACGGCTTTGGTCCCGTGAGTCATTGTCACTTCGTGACTGCAGGGTATTTTGTTTCTTAGATTTCCATCATCTTCGTCAGAGTCATTTTCACTCTCGTCATCATCGTCGTCATCGCTATCACTGTCATTATACTTTGATTTCGGTTTTGATTCCTTTTGTGAATTAGTGACTTTTGTTTGATTTTCCTCTGAGATGGAAGAAGGAAGCGGTGGTCCGATAAAGTCATCATCTTCGTCGTCTTCTTCTTTTTCAGAATCTTTCTTGGTTTCCCCTTCACTGTAACAGAAAAAAAACGTCAGTTAGCACTTCTTTTGAATAAATTTAACTTAAAATGAGGTTTCACGAAAAATTAAGAATAATTATATTTTATACGTGAATAATAGGGGCCGCTCAAAAAATACGATTTTTATTTCCTTTGCAATTTTTCAGTTCATCGCGGTATAAGGCTATATCAAATTCAAGTGCATATTCATATTAATAATACAGTTTCAATTAAACATTTTAAACCATTGTGTTAGTTTAAATCTTTTTAAATTAAAGAGTTTTTAATTGAAGTTTTAAAAGTTGGACTAATTGAACAATATTTGAATCTATTTAAGGAAAGTATACGTAATACAATAAAAAAATAATTTGAAAGTTATTTTAAATCTACTGTTAAAATTCACTTAACACGGTGCCGTTAAAAAAACGTAGGGGAAACCGCTCTACAATAGACATCCTACAGTAAATAATCAATAATTTAAGCTACTAATGTATGTAAAATAATTTATTTGATGTAATTTACTGTTAAGACACGATAGGTGTTAGTGTATTGGAATAATAATTGATTTTTTACTCATATTTGTGCTTATAATTAATGAATATCTACTATAGAATCATTATCTACTGTAGGATGGTCTCCCCTAACGCTTTTTTTTTAGCGACGCCCCCACCCGCGACCAGCCCCCCCAGTAAGTTTATGTAACTTTAACATCAACGTAACGCTCAAGGTAACCGTCCACCCCCCTGTAAAAGCGTTACGTATTTTTTAAACTGCCTCTTATTGACTAAATTTTAGCAGTAGATTTCATCCTTCTTATTGGATTATGTATACTTTCCTTGAATATATTCAAACATTGTACAATTAGTCTAATCCCTGAAGCCTTCAATTAAAAACTCTTCGATTTGAAGGAACTAACAATATTATTTAAAATGTTCGATTTAAATTATCTAATTAATATGAATACTTGAATTTTACATAAACTTATAACAAATTTAAATACGCAACCTATGTTAAATTGCTTTTTTCTTGCATCAGCTGTGGAAAAATTGAAAAGGAAAGGAAGAAAATAAGAAAATTCTGAAACCAATTACAATTCGATAAAACTCTGAAAAAATACAAAGGAAATAAACATCGAACAACAGAAAGTGACTCATTCTCAGTTTCTAGACTCTCCATGTAGGTTTGATTTATCAAAGTGTCTCGTCGTTCCGAAATACTTGATGATTAGTCAAATATTGTTCATAAGTTTGGCTAGTCGTCCCGCCAATATCGGGACTAGTCCATTCCCTTTTCAGCTCCGCCAATTTTTCGGGATGACTAGACGCAGCCTTAATTTATAGACTGATTACTAAGGTAGCCCCAATTTTAAACAATTTATTTGTGCTTAAATCCAACTTTTTCAAGGATACTTAACATTGTTTAAACAATTTTAATTTGCTTAAGCAATTTATTATGTTGTAATATAGCAAATTAATGATATTTTCTGAATGCCTTAGTCTAATTTATGAATGCGAAGAGAGAATTACTTCATTTTAGTTGTATATGCATTGCTCAAATGCAAATTTTGACAGGAAAAAGGCGAAGAAAAGTTTTTTTGGCTTTTTTTTCAACAACTTCCATTACTCTCTCCTAATTATTAGATTTCTTAACCTACTGCTAATTTTTTAAACAATTTTTATTTGTTATCTTGTAATATCGCGAATTAATGGTATTTTTGTAATGCCGTGGCCTAATTTATGAATGTGAAGAGTGCATTATTTCATATAATTTATATATTAATTGTTTTAACCATTTTTAATTGTTTAAATGCAACTTTCAAGAGGAAAAAGGTAGAGAACATTTGTTTTGCTATTTTTTCAATAAGTTCCATTACTTTCTTCTAATTATTAAAATTCTTAACCTACTGCCAATTGTTGAAACTATTTTTGTTTGTTTGGATAATTTATTATCTAAATATCCCGAATTAATTGTCCTTGTTAAATGCCTTGACCTAATTTATGAATTTGAAGCGTAAATTATTTCATATTAGCTGCATATTAATGGTTTAAATTCATATTTTGGCAGGAAAGAGATGAAGAAAAGATTTTTTTTTGCTATTTTCAAAAAGTTCCATGACTTGCTTCTAATTATTAGATTTCTTAACGTACTGCCAATTTTTTGAAACAATTTTTATTTCTTTAGAGAATTAATTATCTTAATACCGCGAATTAATGGTATTTTCTGAACGCCTTGGTCTAATTTATGAATGTAAAGAGTGTTTTATTTTATTAGTTGTATATTCATTGATCAAACAATTTTCAATTGTTTAAGTGCAACTTTTGACAGGAAAAAGGCAGAGAAGTTTTGATTGCTATCTTTTCAATAAGTTAGAAATGTGAACACATTTTAGAACATATTCGTTATTTTATATTGTTCTTATGTACGTAAAAATTTGCTTTTGAAGTAATACCCAGATACCTCGGTTAATTTAAAAGTAATTTTTGCATACATAAGAATATTTAAGACAACGAATATGTTCAGAAATATGTGTTCTCATTTCTTGCTTAGTCCATAGCATACAGAAAATACTACTTATTTGCGATATTATAGAACAATTTTTTTGAACAAATGAAAGTTCTAAGAATTCCAAATTGTAAATTTTATATGTCTCAGTCCGTATAAAATTAAATAAAAATTGAGCCAAAAACATCTTTCCAACTCAGAATTTATTAATTAAAAAACACCTTTCTCCATCCTTTACGTACGTGTCGGTACAATTGCGTACATTTTTCAAAAGGGTTTTAAAACCGGAGATAAGAATAATTTCGAAGAATAAAACAAACATCGAAAAGGAACATAGAAAACCAAAGTCAATTTTGAAGAATTCAAGTCAAAAATTTAGAAACATTACACTTGTTATAGAAATCTCAGCAAAATTAAAGAGACTTCACGCACTTTAAAAACTACATCTTAAAATACAGAAAAGAGATCTTTATAATGTTTAGGAAGGAAACGTACGTAAAGGATGGAGAAAGGAGTTTTTAATTAATAAATTCTGAGTTGGAAAAATGTTTTTAGCTCAATTTTTATTTAATTTTATGTGGACTGTAAGACATAAAAAAATTAAAATTGGAATTCTTAAACATAGTCGGTTGAAGAAAAGGATTGATTTGTCACTTATCAAATCATTTTACAAATGAAAGTTCTTTTAAAAATTACCAGTAGGTTAAGAAATTTACGAATTATGAGAAATTAATGGAACTTATTGAAAAAAAGCAACAAAAAAAACGTTTCTCTACCTTTTTCCTGTCAAAAGGTCCATTTAAACAATGATAAATTGTTTAAACAATGAATATACAACTAAAATGAAATAATACACTCTTCACATTCATAAATTAGATCAAAGCATTCAGAGAATACCATTAATTCGCGATATCACAAGAAGATACATCATTTAAACAAATAGACATTGTTTGAACAATATTAAGTATCTTGAAAGAATAATATTTAGGCTAAAATTTGGACATTTGTTTAAAAAATTAGCAAGGAAATACAATTTTCTAGCGATATTCTATGGAAATAAAACTGTTCAAATGAACATAAATTGTTTAATCAATTAAAAATTAGTTAACAAATCCATAAAATCTTGTAACTTACTCGTTCCTGAGGATATATGAAAAAAAGTAATAATTAAGGGTAATATTCCGAAAAATTCTTATTGCACCTGTATGGGGTAGTTTTTGGGGCACCATGAAAGGGGCTTAGGGGGGTTTAAATTAAAAATGAATTATAGATTTTAATTCCCTGAAGAGTATTCATCAGATCATTAAAGTATGGCAAATACTTTATTATACATTTTCATATTTCGGAGGGAATTTACGAAAATCTGTTTTTCCCCCATGTTCTTCTTATGGGAAACTTCAGAGGTATAATAGTATAACTTTACATTAAGAAAGCAAAGGGGATAAACTGACTAAACTTATTTTTGAAACTTGTATAAAAATTAGATTTATAAGCTTAATAATCCAAGACCTATCGAAAAATTCCAAATTTACTCACGTTTTCTTATTCTTCTGAGCATCCTTGTCAGGTTTCTTGTTTCTTACAGACTTCGTAATGTGCTCTAACATTTCGTGGACATCAAAAGTTTTGGCTTTTCTTCCAAAGGAAGTCATTCCCATGAGCTTCTCCATCTTTGCAGTCTCTTCTTCATCCTCTGGCATAATTTCCTTCATTGCAACAGAGTTTTGCTCCGGAGCTTTTTTCCCAAAAATTCCAAAACCCGAGCTCGAAGGCTCAGATTCTGGTGCAGGACGTGTTGGAGCATCTTTAATTATATTCGCGGAGATTTTCCCGAAGGTTATTGTTTTCTTCATCTTTATGCTCTGTATTAAGTACAGAATTATATATTTATATTATAAATTTGCAATAATGGTAAATACCACGGTAAATACGTTGAAGTTACTGTGTGACATAACCTCACTTTTGTGTGAAACTGTTTACAGTTACAAAAAGCGGGTTCTTAAGTATATAACTTTTGCCGGGTATCAGAGGTGATATTTCATAGCTTCAAAATAATTTTTAAACACTTATAAACTCTCCATTTTACATGAAAAATTAAAGAATCATCATTTCACATGAACAACGCCGCAAATCACAAACGACACAAGCCAAATGTTTTCTGCTGCACAGTGCACTGGGCATGCGTATTAATTTCAAGTGACGTGACGTCATTTCGAATTTTGACAAGTGACAGAATGATCGTATAATTTGAGAAAAAATCAAACTAACGGAGAATGTAGCATAGAAATAAAGGGAAACAGGTACGAATGATATTCCTTCTAGCTGTAATTTTTATATAATTTCAAATATTTAGATATTAACCTATTTTGTACATTTCTTAACGTATAGATAAATAATAACCTCAAAAGGGAAGGTTTTTGAAAAAATAGAGAGAACTTCCCAGATTTTTAAATGTTTTTTTAAAGAACAAAAATGATGATTGAATATATTTTGTCTTTGACATTTTCATGTACAAACTTACCAAATCTTATAATCAAATTATTAAACTGGTTACATTTTTCTAAATTGTACCTACACATTTTTAACGAGATTTAATTTTCCAATTTGCCCATTTTTAATATATAAATTTCATTTTTTTATTTGATATGTTAGTATTTTAAAACTGTTCACCTATTAGGGCCTGTAACTTGAAATGATAGAATCTTGTGCGATTCAAATTTCAAATTGTCTAATTTTTAATATTAAATTAATTCGAATTGGAAGTTCTAAATTTCAAATTGTTCAACGATTAAAGATTTCCAGTTTGGAATAAAATTTCATTACTGATTTCAGAATTGTCTTTTTAATGTTATTGAGCATAACTGCATAACAATGAATCTAAGTTCCCAACAAGACTCGAATTTTCCATCAAGAACTAGAACAGACAGTTCGGGAACTGGAGCATCCACTCCTTCATCCGCTTCAGATTACATTACTGGCGAAGGAGATGATAGTTCTGATAGCAGAGGGACTGTGCCCTGCACTCTAAAGTCCGTTGAAAATTTACTTTCACTCTCAAAGGTAAAAATACACATTCTTTTAAATATACCAGAATATTGTGCGCGCAACGCGCGCACTAATTACCCTTTCTTTAGAAAAAAACTTGGTTTATTTTCCAACATTTTGTTATGGACTTTACAGAAAATCTTATATGATTTGAGAACATTTTATATATGATATACAGAAGTTTCCTTAATATAGCGGGAAAAATCCAGTAAATTCAATATGAATGACACGATTTTTTCCACTTACAATAATTCTTTAAAATTGGAAGATGATTTTTTTCATAAAATTCATAACATTTCCGACATTGTAAAATTCCCGAATAATAAACTTTCCAAAAAGTAAAATTCTCGACTAATAAAATTCCCGAGCAGTTTATAATATTACCGAATTAGGAAATTCCCAAATAATAAAATTCCCTACAGTTTATAATATTACCGAACTTGAAAATTCCCAACAGAAAATTGCCGAATTATAAAATATATATATTGAAATATTCTTTTTTTTATAGAAAATCAATCTTTTGGATTGAAATTTCATTTCTTGGGTTGAAATTTTTGTTTAACAAAAAATTTAAGTTCCATTTTTGGTCGAAATTTTTTTTGCTGGTAGATATTTAATCTTTTTGTTTGATTTAACTATTCCGTTGAAAATTTATTTGATCTGGTTAAAAACATATTTCTCTAACTTAAAATTAAACTATTCTATTTTTGGTTGAAAATCTATCTTTTTTAGTTGAAAATTCATATATTTTGTCGAAAAATTGTCTTTTTTGGTAAAAAATTCATTTTCGGGGTTGAAAATTTAACTATTTGGTTAAAAATTAATTTTTGTGATTGAAGATGCATAATTTTAAATAAGAGCTCACTTCTTTGGTTAAAATTTTGAAATTGAACAAATTCGGTTGAAAATTCGCTTTTTTTGTTGAAAATGATTTTTTTTTCTAAAAATGAAGCTGTTCCATTTTTTTGCTCTTATTTTGTTGGGAACTCGTATTTTTTAGTCAAAAATTCAATTATATTGTTAGAAAATGCATATTTTTGTGTTGTAAATTCAACGTATTTTTCAGAAATTAGTCTTTATGACTTTAAAACTCAACATTTTGGATGAGATTTTATTTCTTTATTGATTGAAAAATCTTTCTTGGTTGAAAATTCAACTCTTTTCTTGGAATTTCGTATTTTTTAGTTTAATTTAACTGTTTTTTATTGAAAATTAAAATATTTGTTGGTGGAAATATCAACTATTAAATTTTTGTTGAGAATTCATTTCTTGTATCAAAGATTCATCAGTTTGGTTGAAAATTTAAGTATTTTGTTGAAAATTCCTTTTTCCTTGGTTGAAAAATAATTATTTTAACTAAAAATGTAATAATAGAATTTTATATTAATAAATTTCAAAATTTTGTCAGTTCTATTATGAAACTCAATAGCTGAAACTCAATTCTTAATTAAGTGTCTGAATTTGGCAACATTCCTTCCTTCAAGGTTTTTAAATTACTCAACCTGCATTGAAGAAAAGGGACAACAATGCTTTCAAGTTTTTTTGTGACACACTTAACTTTTAAAAAAAAGATTATCAACTAACTATTTTTATATTCATATCCAGCAAGGGCGGGTCCAGAAAATTTTTCGGAGGGAGCGATTGTTAATTTTCTTCAACGAATATATTTGGAGGAGGGGGGGGGGTGGATCCTTCAATGATGATTTAAAAGTACTTTTCAAATTGATTATAATAAGGCGAAAAATTCCACTTTATTTATATCTTTCCATTATAGTGTTCACATTTCTAAAAAAAAATTAAAGCACGTGTTTATTTGGGGACGTGCATAAGTTGCGCAGTCTTTTTGTCTTGGAAATTCAACAATTAGGTAGAAAATTTAACTATGTGGTAGAAAATTTAACTTTCCTACAGAAGATTCGTTTCTTACATTTTTAATTAATTTTCAAGTGGAAATTTAACTATGCCATTTTTTTTTACAAATTGATTTTTTTTAGTTCAGAAATTCAACCATTTGGTTTAAAATTTCTGTTGTTTGATGAAAATTCAACTTCTTGGTTAAAAATGTATTTATTTTGATAAAAACTTCTTTTTTGGACTCTTCTTCTTGCTAATTTTACAACTCGAAATATAACTTTTTGATTGAAAATGAACTTTTTTATAGAATCTTCATATTTTTAGGTAGAAAATTCAACTGTATTATATAGAGAATTCGTCTCTTCATCTTGAAAAATTAATACTTTGGTAGAAAATGAAACTATTTTGCAGATGATTTTTTTTATACATTAAAAATTAATTTTGTTCAATGATAATATAACTGTTCCATTTTCGGTTAAAAGTTGATTATTTTAGGTTAAAAATCAACTATTCGGTTGAAAATTTATGTAATTTGTTGAAAATTCGTTTTCGGTAGAAAATTAATCCTCTAGGTTAAAATTTCAACTGTTTGGTTAGAAGTTTATGTATTTTGTTTAAAAAAATCTTCCTTTTTGGGAAAAAATATCTTCTTGGCAGAAAATGCAACTATTTGATTAAAAAATTATGTATTTTGTTGAGAATACGTCCTTTTTAGTATAAAATTAATCTTCTTTGTTGAAAATTTATCTTTTTGGTTGAAAATGTAATTATTTGATCAAAATCTCAATGTTCTGTAAAAAGCTTGTCTTTTTAGATTAAAAATTCCACTTTTTAGTTCAAAAGGACCCTGCATCAAATGTACAGTAAATGACCTTTTCTTAACAATTCTAAATATCATTTGGTTTGTATTTTCGAACCTGCAGACTAAAAATTCGAAAGAAAAAGTTAGGAAAAATAGACAGTTTTTAAACCAAAACTTGTCATAGTTTCAATTTTACCTGTATTTTAATAGAATAATGCTTCTTTTAGTGAAATGTTTTTTTTTCTCAAAACCTCTTTTATAGATTTGGCTAAAAGTTTCACATTTTGACGATCAGACTTACCGAAAAAAATGTGCATACATACGAACTAGAAAGATTAATGATTTGTTGGGTATACAGCATATTTTTGAGGTATTTTCATGCCTCAGCATCCTAATATCGACATCATCATTCCTTAATAACTAAAATCGCTAGAGATTTTTTGTTCAACTGCTACGGTATGAAATCAATTTCAAATAAGTAGAGGAAGTGTGCATAGCAAGAATATGTCTTTGAACTAATTTCAGGGGACGTTTTAACATCCCTTAAACAGTGAAGTTTACAAATTACTGGGTAATTTTAAATGACCTATTAATGATTTTTTTTTAACTTTGAAAAAGCGTCAATAAACCGCAATATTACATAAAATTCAAATTTGTCACTTACGGGATTTTCTTTCGTTCTGTTGAAAGAAATTTGTTTTTTCGCATGTTTTTCTTACAAGGTTTCTACAGAGAAATACGAAAAGAAATACTAAGTAGCTTCTATTACTTCACGGGATATACATTTTTTAGTGCGACGCTCGAGCACTCAGAGCTTGTTGTGCGTCACTCTATTTAAGAGAATAATAACTATTCTTTTAAATAAATATTCGTTCGTTGATAAGCAATTCATATTTCTTAAACCCAATTCAATGTTTTCATATTCAGGAGAAAGATTTCTGTAATGTTCGTTTTTAACCCGTAGCTGGCACACTGGGGTCGTTCGCGGCATAGCCTTAGAATTTTCAAATTTCCCCGTTTAACATTTTGCAAACCATGTGCTGGACTATAAATTATTATAATTTTGCTAACAATAACTTGTTAATTATTTTAATAAAGTATGTCTTTCAATAAAATATTTACGGGTCAACTATTTTTATTTATATTTGAAAAATTACCATGAAGTTGAAAAAATATTGTTTAGAAAAACAGCTAAAAATCTTACTTTCATTCGTCAAAATAAATACCTTTTTTTAAGTGGCCACTATTCTACTATTTTTTGATTAAAGAACTACATCTTGGCAACATAAACTGTAATTTCGTTAACTCTAAAAAGCGAATAGTTTGTTCGAAGCAGATGATTATGTGCGTGGGGTCGATAACGACCCAGCGTGCCAGCTACGTTTGGCGCGAGAAGTGTGCCAGCTAAGGGTTAAACAAAAATTTCAACGTGAGACTCATGAAAATCCATTTAGCCGTTTACCGAGAACAATGTTGATCATGTTGTAACATCGACCTTTCATTTTTAGTGTCTATTTGGGATAATTTGACCTAAGCCAAAAAATTAAACTCGAATAAAAAAAATTGTGAGTAGAAAATTCCAATCAATGCAGATTTTGACAATTCTAGACAAATACTATAATGCTATATAGATCGCTACTTTGGCGATAATGTAATTAAAATTTACATCTAAGAATTTTTACTAATTTGGATACCAAAAATAGTTAACCAAATATTGGTTTATAAAAAATGATAACTATCAACCGGGGTAAAGACCAGAAAAGCCGGGAATTCGGTGGGTGAAAATTAGTAGACACCCTGCAAAAATATAATTAACTTTATATTTCGTTAATATTAATTATACACCTCTAATGCTTCCTCATATAAAAAAGAAAAAAACTTACCAATGAAAAAAGTCAGGGAAAAGTCAAGAAATTATAATTTTTGGCTTCTTTGGACACCTATTATTAATAAAAGAAAAATTTGCCTAGGTCATTACACAAGACGAGCTACAAGAAATGGTTCAAAAGTGCAAGCAGATGGTTTTGGAAAGTGCAGAGTGTTCAGAAGAAAGAAAGTGGTTGGTCAGAAGATTAATCGAGTTACGATTACGAGCTCAAGAATTGCGAGAAGCTTCTAACGCGAGTCTTATGGAAACCCGTGTGATTTTGGGACATCATCTAGTACCCCAAAAATACCAAATACCAGTTTCCGGTTCTGTATATTGCGATCACTGCAGTGGTGCAATTTGGACAATGTTGCAATCATGGTACATGTGCAATGGTATGCAACATTCATTCAAAGTTCTTATTAAAATATTTCTTATTCAAATATCTTGAATTCTATAACTATTTAATTACTATATGAAGATATTAGAATTAAAACTGGATAAGGAACAAAAATGAACATTTTCAGGATGAACAAAAAAGGTTTTCTGCGATAGGTTTTCAAATATAGAATTTAAATATAATTATAGACTCGTGTGTTCCCCAAAAACTGTACATTAAATATATGAAAATATTGGACATTTTTATTCAATGCGAGAGAGGGGAAAACTCAAATGGCTCTTATCTAGTCTTAAATCTCATAAATTCTAAAATTTCATATTTTTGTACAAAATCAGGAAAATATACTAAGGAATATTTCGGGTCAGTTAAATATGTGCAATATATATTTTGATGCAATCAAATTTCGAAAAATGTTAGCACTGAAATTTGAGAATTTATGGAAAGATTAGAATAACAACTGGTTAAGGACAAAAGATAAAATTATTTCTATACAAATGGTACTTATCATGACCAAAAAAAAAAAAATGAAATATGTTTTTATTTTCGTTATCTGAAAATGACATCGCTGAAAATAATTTCATCTTAATTTCATTCAAATACTACTCTAAAAAGTTCAAAATCACCGTCTGTAGGGGATTAAAAGTTTATAAAGTGCTTTCTAATACACCTTAGATATTTTCGGCCTTAAATGATTAAAAATGATCTTCTAAAAGTTAAAATGTATAACAGTGATAGAAAACTATCCGTAATCTTGCAAGAACTACCTCTTAGAATGAAATTTTGCTTCTTCCACAGTTCTTAACATAATTTCTCATAAAAAAAAGTTCTATCATTACTTCAGAAATATTCACAGTTTTTTAAAAATAATTTAAAGACAATTTGAGTTCTCGATTTGGGCTTTTAAACTGAAACGGTTTTACTATGTTGCCGCAAAATATTTTATTTATATTTCATTTTTGACTCAACTGTTAAGATATTTACTTGAATTTTTTAATAAATCTGCTCCACAACTTAGGATTGGAAAACGCTTTATTTGACAGAATCATTTCCGAAAATTAAAAAAGCACCCCTTGAAGAGGATTCATACAAATCTATATATTAAAAAAAAAGATTTGTTCTAATCACGACGATTATTTACAAGCTCCTTTACGTTCTAGTTCAAAGTTACGTTACCGAACTTCCTAATTGTACTAAACAGATTCTCATGAATGTGTAAACAAGTGGATATTACATTTATCTTTGCTAATTTTTTGTAATAATTAGTGTAAAGTTTTAATTTTATATTATTCATAAATAAGTGTTTCTAACATGTAAAATGAAATCAACAAAATGTTATTAAAAAATTAGTTTCATAATTCTAAGATATTTATAGATTTATATAAAAATCTACGTATCTTGAGAGTTGCGCCTAAAAATGAAAAATCTCTTATGATCATTAAGGGTGGTTTGAAGGCCCAAAAAGCGGAACTCAAATTGCCTTTAAATTATTTTTAAAAAACTAAAAAAATATTGAAGTAATATTTCTGAAGTAATCCAAGAATTTTTCTTATGGGAAATTATGTGAAGAAGTTTGAAAGAAGAAAAATAACGTTCTAAGGAGTAGTTCTCAAAAGTGTAAGGGTAGTTTTCTATCACTGCCATACATTTTAACTTTTAGAAGATAATTTTTAATTATTCAAGACCGAAAATATGTCAGGTGTAGAAAAAAGTAATATCTATTATTTTTCAACCCGCTAGAAAGGGTGCTTTTTTACTTTTAAGGATAGCATTCTGAATAAAATTAAGGTAAAATTAATGTCAATCCTTACTACTATAATTTTATTGTCATAATAATTGCTCTTACGTAAATCTTTCATCTTAACATTTGTCTTCTGTTTATGCAAAATTGGCGTTTTTTACACCAAATGAAAGAAAATAGGGCAAGGACAGCAAATTATTTAATTTTTCTGGGCCATCCGTAGGTTGGTCAAAAATTCGACTTTTGATTTTTGGTGACCGCCCCCCCCCCCTCCCAATTTTTTGACAAAAAAATCCCTATTTTTTAAATCGGTCAACTTTAAGCCGTGTCCCCAGGTTTTTGAAATTAACATGGGATTTTAAATGGGAAAATCTTGGTTTTCGAAAGAATGGAAAAAATAAGTCATTTTTATTAACTTTTTGTAAATTAAAGTTTGGAATGCTGAAGGAATAATGTTCACCCAATAACTTTTAATTTTTACCCTCCTCCTTATTCTCCAAAAATTGCAAAATACCAGTTTTATGTAAAATTCATGCTAAAAACGATATTTTTTGCATTTTTTCTAAATTAAGTATTTATATTGGATAAGTAAAAAAAAAATTTTCTAGTGTTAATGACTTAATTATTGTGTGTTAAAAGTGATATTATTTAGGATATTCGGAAATTGCTTAAACAAATGTCATTTGTTTAAGTAAGTTTTTCATCCTGTAAGTCGTGAAAGTTATTATTTTCTCAAATTAATGGCACAGATAATTCATGTTAAAAGGGACATTTTTTGTGAAAGACAGTCTGCAATTATTTAAAAAATTAATATCACTTGCTCCTTTTCATAGGAAAGATGGAGCAAATTCTAGTTTAAAAAAATATTTATTTTTTAGACAATTAGGGTATAAGTTCTGAAATAAGAAAATACTGAATAATAAGTGACATAGTATAAGAGATTTAAACAAAACAATGAATATCCCTCTTAAAGTTCATTAACTGCACCATCAACTCCATAAAATAGTAACTCTTCAAGATTCACAGGCGTAAAACATTGTTTAAACAAATAAAAATTGTTTTAATAATTTTATACTATCTTAAACACAAAATATTACTTTCAGCATTCATTAACTGCATTATTGATTTCCGAAAACAGTAACATATCAAAATTTACAGAGAAAAATCGTTTAAACAAATTAACATTGTCTAAATAATTGTCAAATATCGTTAAAAATATGTATTAATTTTAATATTAGTTTTTTTGTTGTATCAGTGATTCCAGAAAGTAATAACTTTTCACGATTCAAAGGGGAAAAATCGTTTAAACAAGTGAAATTTTTAAAAATACAGCAAATATCTTAAACATGAAATATTATTCTTGAAATTCATCAGCTGTATCATTTATTTCGAAAATATTAACTTCTCACGATTTTGAGGCGAAACAAAATTCTTTAAACCAATAATACTTGCTCAAACAATTCAAAATTAGTAAGAAAATACTTCGATACTTGTCACTTATCGAATAAAAATAATTAATTCAGAAAAAATAAAAAACTTCTATTTTATATTTTTGGGCGCATTTCCCGGATAAGGGAAATACCCGGGTGAAAATCATTCCTGGAACATTCCTTAAGAGGTGACCAAACTTTAGTTAACAAAAAGTTAGTAACAAGTACTTCTTTTATCTATTTTTTCGAAAATCGAGCTTTTCCCATTTAAAACTCCATCTTAATTTCTAAATCCCGGAGCCATGGGTTAATTAGGAAATTCCTTTTTCGGAAAAACGGAAAAATTGGGGGCCACCTATTGGGGGCCACCCTATTACCCAGATGTCATTCTGATGTCTTCATATCGATTTAATTTTACAGATTGCGGCTTCTGCAGTCACTGGAAATGCTTGAGCAACATTTGCCGCGTTTGCGTTCATGTTATTGCGAGCGAGGTCAGAGGATATACTTACACAAAAGATATTTGCCCTGAACGTGGACTATCTGCTCAAGGCTATCGCTGCGCAGAGTGCAAAACCCGAATAACTTTCAGTGAGTATAATTAATAATTATTATTTTTTCTATTTATTATTTCTCATGTCCCTGATATTATCCTTTCAAACGTGAATCAGTTATAATAGTTCTCATTCACTTTTTCATTACAAGCACACTCTAAAGGACTATCACTCTCATGTTTTGGGAGTCCTTTTAATTACCCAGGTACTCTATGAATATTGTTGAAACCCTGGTACCGATAATATGATAATCATTAAATAAAAAAAATAAAAATCTTCCGGAACAAAGTCATTAATTTTGTATTCTTCTAGACTCAGGATATGCCGAACCTCGTCTCTGCGACTACAGTGGCTTATTTTATTGTCAGAGATGCCACTGGAACACATTCGCAGTGATTCCAGCGAGGGTAATAAGAAATTGGGACATGGAGCCGCGTCGCGTTTGTCGAGCTGCTGCCCAGCTTTTAAATTTGCTCCAGGAACGACCGGTCCTACTTTTAGAGGAATTGAATCCAAAACTCTTCACTTTAGTTCCTGATTTGTCAATCGTCAAGGTGAGTCTTTTAATTTGCTGGTGATATTTAAATCTTTCATCTTCATTCAAGTTGCCACTAACCGCGAAAGGCGGGAAATAGTCGGGAATTTTCAAAATTAGTTTTTACTTCTGCAATAGATATTGTCTCACTCTTCGAAAAAAATCATCTCTGTTAAAATATGGAAGATCATTCTATGTTTAAGATTTTAAAGTTAATTTTTCGTTCAAAAATGAATATTCCGTTAATAATATATATTTAAGAATTTAAAACTTGTGTTGATGGGTCGTTCAAATACTAAAGTTTATTTTATATTTGAGAACGAAAACCTCCTTTTTAGATATTTAACACAGTAGATACACAGGTAACCTACATGTGTAGAATTAGTGACTAATAATTGGCATATCTTCAAACGTAAAATTTCCCTACTTCTGGCTATTTGGGGGACATCAAAGTATAATGGTACAAAATAGAGCACATATTGAAGTATGATTTTCTATCGAAAATCCATAATCTATATTTTAGATCCTGGGTCTCAAAAACGCGAATATCTCTTTAACATCATTTTTCAGCATTTTCACTGTTGTTTATTAAATCACAGACTTCACACACTTTTCTCTATTCCCCTTTTTGAAAAAATTCCTTCTTTCCCCTGTTTTCAAGGAAATGACCCTTTTTTTCGTTCGTTCGCTTAAATGAGAACTGAATTAATAGAACCCAATAAGAAAATCCACTATTTTTGTTTGAAAGTTAATTATTTTTAATTGAAAAGTCTACTCCACTTTTATATTTTTTGTTACAAATGCATCTCTTTTGGTTAAAAATGCAAATGTTTTGTTAAACATTCAATTAATTTGTTATTTAAGGATAATCGAAATGTTTCGCCAATAAATTGAAAAACCGCTCTTCAAAAAAAAAAACTGATTTAAATTTGGAGTAAGCCATGAGTATTTTTATTTGAAAAGTCTGCTATTATATTTTGGGTTTAGCATTCATCTCTTTTAGTAAAAAATTGTACTATTCAGTGGAAAATTCCACTATTTTTTTGAAAATTCAACTGTTTTGTTCAAAGCCTGTTTTCGTTGTACATTCGACTATTCGGATAGAAAATTCAGTTTTTATGGTTGAAAGTTAATTTTTCTTAATGGAAAAGTCTATTGTCATATTTTTATTACAGGATGCATCTCTTTTGGTTCAAAATTCTATTATTTGGTTGATCAGCCAATTATTTTGTTGAAAATTCACATCTTTTCTTAAAAAGTCATTTGTTTTGTTTGAAAGTTAATTCTTTTCACCCGAAAAGTCTTTTATCAAGTTTTGGGTTCAACATTCATCTCTTTTGGTTAAAAATTCTACTATTTGGTGAAAAATTTCATTATTTTGTTGAAAATTCAATTATTTTGTTAAAAAATCATGCTTTGTGATCGAAAATTCAACTGTTTTATTGAAAAATCGTCGTTTTAGATATAAAATTTATTTATTTTGTTGAAAATTCAACTATTTTTTTAAAAAATCAGCTGTTTTGGTTGAAAGTTAATACTTTTGACTTGAAAAATCTACCATTATATTTTGGGTTCAAAATTCATATTCTTTGGCTAGAAATTCTTCTATTTGGTGGAGAATTTAATTATTTCATTAAAAATTCAAGTATTTTGTTAAAAAAAGTCATGCTTTGTGATCGACAGTTCAACTGTTTTGTTGAACATTCTTTTTTTAGGATATAAAATCCGTCCTTTTGGATTGGAAATTTATCTTTTCGTAAAAAAGTCATATTTTTGGTTGGAAATTAATTCTTTTCAATTGAAAATTCTACTATTATATTTTTGGTCCAGAATTCATCTCTTTTGGTTGAAAATTTGACTATTTGGCCTAAAGTTTAATTATTTTGTTGAAAATTTAACTTTTTTTCTGAAAAATCATCTTTTTTTGGTCGAAAATTCAACTATTTTGTTTACTTCCTTCTTTTTAGATAGAAAATTCATCCTTTTGGATTAAAAATTCTTCTTTGGGTAGAAAAGTAATCGTTTTTGGTTGAAAATTTATCTTTCTTGGTTTAAAATTCTAATATTTGGTTGAAATGCACCGGGTTTTGAAAATTAATGTGTGGTTGGAAATTCATCTTTTTGAGTTTAAAAGTCAAGTTCTGTCTGAAAAAGTAGACTTTTTAGCTAGGAAACTCAACTCTTCTGTTGAAAATTCGTCTTCTTGGGTTGCAAATTCCACTATTTTCTTGAAAATGCAATATATTTCCACTTGAAATATTACGAATATGGTACCAACATTAATGTTATTTAATAGAATTCATTCCCCTATTTTCTTGAAAAATCATCAGATTGCCCCGTTTTGATTTCTAAAATGTATGTATATAATAAAGCAATTGGTATTGAATAATTATTATGATAAAAGTTTAAAAGTCGAAATTCAAGAATTTCAAATCAGACTAAAATCAAATTCAAAATCCCGTTTAACGTCCAACAATCAATTCAATATATAGAATTCCTGAAAAAACAACAAGAATTCAACGATCAAATTTGGACAAACACCACAAAATGCTCCTATTGCAATTCCTAAAAAACAAAATAAAAAAATTTGTTTCTTTGGATAAAAATAAAAGAGGAAAGAAAAATGAGAAGGCAACCAACCAAATTTGGTTGGTTGCCTTCTTTTTTTATTTTGTTTTTTAGGAATTGCAGTAGGAGCATTTTGTGGT
>CAKNXH010000152.1:419651-464230 GCA_932178445.1 Andricus quercusramuli | reverse complement strand
TATAAGGATACGCTGTAGCGTATCCGCTCCGTTCGTTCGGTCCGCCAGGGCTAACATTAATCAATGATAATGTTTTACTATCGTCATAATTTTCTCCACCATTTCCTTTATGTTGGTATTCTTATCAATTTAAAGTGATTGTCATTTTAATGTCCTCGTAAATTTACTGATATTGTAAAAGTTTCTTGAAAAATGAAGTATCTTCCCGGCATTTTGCGAATATAGATGCTAGGAAAAACACTGATCGATGAAAGTATCCCTTTTCTATTTCGTAAAATCACGTTAGAAGTTTATTACACCCAATCTGTAAATCGAAATTAATATGAACTCATAATTATGGGAGAGAAAGTCATTTCGACTGCGTCAGATGGAATGTATTTATCATGACCTATAGATCGGATCTTATATAAGATGTCAACACAAACTTGACCCAGTTTTCGGAAACCTATTCCTTCATTTTAATTTAATGATACCACAACTTAAAATGGGACTAACTCACCATTCATTAGCCCACATTTTTCAGAGACGATATCGATGCCAAAATATCTTATATTTGCAAACTTTTTCTGAAACCTCTTTCTAATCTGAATTTCTATTTTATCCAGAAAGAAGCGTATGATATTTTGAATATCGTGTGACAGTTGTATTGCCAAATTGATAGAAAAAAATACGTGAGTGACAAAAAACTGTGTCACCGTATTTTGAAGAATGACATTCGCGATGACAAATCCAAAAAAAATGACGAAACAACTATTTCTTTTTAAATATGTCTTCGAGGCCATGCACCAGGTGTGACAACTAATTTGTTCCTGTAACCTCATTCATGAACTAATAATTCAAACGGATTTTCCAGGATTTTCCAAGAAAAGGACGAGGAACGTTTTTCTCATATGAAAATTTCATTTGAGTTATCAGTTTTTGAATTAAGTTACTGAAAATAACTGGCCTTATTAATTCAATTAGATTTTTAAAGACAATTCTGGGAAAACATTCTTAGAAATCCTAATGTTTCCTTATATTTTGGAAAGTAATTCATTAAATTATTTGTAATTTATTTATGTTTCAAAGGATCTTCCTGTTTGGATCCTGTTTGTGTTTTTTTTCAGGGTAGTTTCCTTTATCCGTGGCTTTACCTTGAATAATTAATGAGCAATTTGAAGTGATGGTTACGACGCGGTCTTTCAAGTTTATTCGAGACTTACAATTATCATGGTATACCAGAAAATTCAATAAACACTGAAGTCCACAGGTGTTTCGCGACTCTCGAGTAGATCACCTTCATTTCCGGCAATCATAATGATATTCATGGTCTTTTGACTTCATTATTTTGGCAATCAGCAACTGTCTCGAGCCAGAACATCTGAACGCCCATGACATTTAGAGGAGTGTGGATAATTAGTTTCCGAGTTATTGCCCGCTATATGGATATCAAATAAGCAATCCGAGGATTAAGCAGAGAACAGTCGGCACGCGACTACGAAGCACAATCAACCGGCCCAGGTAAGATTCCAAAGTTTCGATATTCAGAACTAAATTGTACAGTATCAGACTATCAGAATTGTATTAATAAAATTATATATTAAATTGATTTATTATTATATTTATATTTTAATCATATTTATTATTATATTTATTTAATTATATTATAAATTATTATAATACTTAAGTTTTTAAATATTTTTCATAGTTGGATGATTGCTGGAAAATTGACTATTTTAGACAATGGGATTTTTGAAAACAAACAATTTGCCAAACAACCTAAAATATTTTTCTAAATTAAGGGTAGCCAACGAGAGTATGAAAATGAAAAATTAAGAGATCATGAAATAATTTGTATTTTTATTTATTTTTTTTACTTGTTGCTAAAGATCGCGTGGCAGGACATGCAACTGTGATCAAACACAAAATTTCAAACATCTTAAAAATATATGCAGAACAGATAAAAGCATTTAAAAATGTGTGACAATTTTCTATCTTTCTCGAATTATTTGATTTTGATTTCAGCTTTATAAAACATCCTCTTATTTTAATGTATGATAATTTAACATGGAGCATTACCGGACATTAAAAAAATTATTACGCAAAAATATTGATCATTATTAACTTTCATTTAAAATCAACGTTGATAAATTGATTTTTAACTATGATGAATAGTTATATTAATTATTTTTTAGTTTTATCCTGAAATAGCAATGCAGCGAGAGTAGATAAAACAAATGGTGGGATAGACTTTGAAGTGATTTTTAAAATCCCTAACCCTAAAATGTTGATCTCTGCCATTAATTTTTATCTAAATAAACCCCATAAAGTTTAACACGTATTTCCCAGAAGAAAAAAAGAAATTTTTGTACATTTTATTCAAAATCGTCAATATTAGGTGAATCGAGTGAAAACTCAATATTTTTCTTTTGGCAATTAGCTATAGAATACAAAAGAATAATTAGTTTTCAAATATCACCCCCATAAGTCTGTTTTATAGGGTACAAAAAATCCCCATAAATTGAAAAATTGGGTTTTGCGAATTTTTGGCGCTAATTATGATTTTTTGCGTTTTTTTTAATACCAATTGCTTCTAATATATAACATAATAGTTTATAGTGATAATTAGATATTTACATAAATTGTGTAAACAATTTATTGTTGTTTTTGGCAATTTTCTCTTAGAATAGAGTTAGAAGGTCAGGGGTTGTCCCTGAAATTTTCAACTTATTTGAAACTTTCAGCTAGAGCGAGACAATTGTCAATTGAATTCAAAAGAAATAATTGTCTAAATTATTTCCTGTTATTTATAATAATATTCTCTCAGAGCAATGCTAGAAAGTTGCAGTTTTTTCTAAAATTTTCCACTTTTTGTTCATTTTTCAATTAGAGTGAGATAATAATTGATTCAAGTTAACGAACATTATTGTTTAAACAATTAATTTGTATTTTTATAATATTTTCTTTGAATAAGGCTAGAAAGTTGCGGTTTTTTCTCAAATATTCAATTTTTTGTGCGCTTTTCACTTAGAGCGAGATGAAAATCATTAAAATTCATCAAAAATAATTGTTCCGACAAATCATTATTGTTTGTAACTATCTTCTCTTAGATCATTTCTAGAAAGTTACGGGTTTTCTAAAAATGTTTACTCTGCTTTGGCTTTTTAGTTATAAACAAATAATAAACAATAATGAGAATAATTTTTTAAAAAGTCTTTCATTTTTCTGAATTTATTTTTCTGAAATAAAATATACATTTTGAATATTCTTCAAATTTTCTATTAGGATCACATTATAAATGTATGCTTTCCTTGAAGTAGTTACTGAGAACCTTTTTGTTCAAATCGATATTAATATTTATTTTTTGTTCTTAACTAAAAACCCAAAGTAAAGCTGAAAAATTTAGAAAATCCCTCAACTTTTTAGCATTACTTTAAGATAAGATGGTTAAAAACCATAATAAAATTTTAATTTTAGAAAAAACTGCAACTTTCTAGCATTATTCTAAGAGAATATTATTATAAATAATAATAAATTGTTTAAACAATCAAATTATCAGTAAGAAGTAGTGTTTTATGTACTAGAAATAATTTGTATTTTTAAAACCGCAAAAACTCATAATTAGCGCCGAAAACTCACAAAACCCAATTTTTCAATTATGGAGATTTTTTGGGACCCCATGAAACAGACTTATGGTGGTGATATTTAAAAAATAATTATTCTTCTGTATTTAACAGCTAATTTCTAAGGGAAATATTGAGTTTCCATTTGATTCACAGCTAATTTCTAAGAGAAATATTGAGTTTCCATTTGATTCACCTAATATTGACGATTCCGAATGAAATTGACAAAAACGTCTTTTTTTCTTCTGGGAAATACGTGTTTAACCTAATGGGACTTGCGGAATCAAATTTCCTAAAATTTTGTGAACAAAAAATGTATAAATTGTGGATTTGTACAATAACTTTTGGTTCATAAAATTTTAGAAAAATGTATTGTTTAAAAAAATACAATTGTAACCGAGTTTTTTCATATTTTCATATCTGATATACCTTATTTTATTCACATTTATTTAGTTGAAAATATTTACTAATTTGATAGTGGAACATTGCGAGAAAGGATATGAATTTATTGAGGTGTATACATTAATTAAAAGAAGGCTATAGAAATGAGATACACGTGGCAAACAGAACATTTAAATAAAAAAATGCGATTGTATAAAATTTTTAACTTTATTAAAATAATAAGAAATAATATTGCAAATCTTATTGTAAATATAATTAAAACCCGCACCCACATGACATATTAAGAATTTATTGCGATAAAAAATGGAAAAATTAGAATTATTATATATTTACACACTTAGTCTGATTTGCCTTATCTTATTCACGTCGAAAATATAATCCCGTTAATGTGAGGGCTCTCACAGAAATACCACGAAGTTGGATAAAATACGCACTTTTAGAAATAAATCCCGAAAATTTCGAAGTTATTACGTTACAAGTTTCGGAATTTGCAGATATAATGTATGTAAAAAAATTCCGTAATTTGAACTGAAAATTACGAAAGTTGTAACTAAATTTTCCGAAATTTATCGTAATTCAACATTCTTTGTAAAATTTAAACATGAATTGTTAACAGTGTACAACTGTACAGCCGTGGTTGTTCAGTGCACGCTCATCATTTTATATCAAAAATAACCGACATGAAAAGTTCATCAATTGATTAGTACTCAAAATCATTCAAGAATTAGTCAATTATTTTCACTGATTGACTTTAGTAAAATAAACTTTTGATTTTTTTATTATTCCATTATAGTCAAATGCTGAAATAATACTATTTTATCAGTCGAACACTCATTTACTAATTAGTAATTCAGGTTTAGAGAGTAGATGCATATGATTAAATTTATTAATGAAATATCTTGATTAGAAGATCAAAATATACTTCTCGAGAATTTTATTTAAAAAATACCATTGTAAAGTATTTTTAAAATTTGCATCGTTTCTGCAAATATTGAACAGTACATTATTGGCTTAAGGTGAGAGTTTCCAAAGCGATGTCGTTTCCTCCTATGTTATGAATGCTTTTGAAAAACATGCTTATCTTGACATTTATACGATCAATGGAAAAAATCTGTAAACAAAGTGGAAGAATAATACTATATAAATCTACCATTTCTGTGAATTTTAACAGTTTTTCTTCTTTTTTGTGTAATGGAAGAACCACCTTGAGCGTTTTCTTGCATTAGAAATTAAAAGTCCCCTTAATCATTTTCTGTATTAAAAATTGGTATCAAGAATAACGAAAGGTGATACTTCAAACTGCTAGATCATCCATCAAACAATGTGAGCATGTTTATTTCCATAATTTTATTTTTCTTCTATGAACATCTGATATGCAATAGAAAGATCGCTTATCATTTGAACACGCAATTGTATTCTCACAAACTAATTTTAAAACTTTTATCAACATCCAGAGATTATTCATAACAATAAAAAAAATTATGCTTTTTGCATAGGATTTCAATAATTATATAATTTCATAGAGCGCGAATTCATTTCAAATCGGGCGCGCATGTTACATAATAGTTTCCCGATGGTATATGTTGTTTTTCAAAGGATTTCATATGACACGTATTTCAACGATTTAATGAAAAAATGATGTTGACAATGATGACAATGTTTAAAATTTGAACAACTGACAAAATGGCGGCTGTTTTTCTGAAAATTTTGAAACCAATTTTTTTCTAATAGGCCAACGTTTTTTCCTTGGGTTTAAAAAAGATAGTACTAATACGGCGAATATATTCCATTAGAGTTTATCTTGTGCCAGAGTCTTGGAGAAGATAAAATTTAATTTCTTTTTATGAAATTCCGTAAACAAAAAATTTCAACTTGTGGATTTGCAAACTAAATTTTTCTTTACAAAATTTTAGAAAAATGTATTGTTTTGAAACATATGCAATTTCTGACAACTTCACTCGTTAGATTATTTTCTATCTCGTCTCTTTCTTGCAAGAAATTCGAATTTTAATTTTTTTATTCATGTCAAATTTTCTCTCCTCAAAGCCGCGATTTGGAAGAAATCTGCCCTAGAAAAACAAGTCTACAAAAATAATTTTAGAAAAACTGATAGTATAACAATTATCAAAGTGCTTGAAAACTTAATTCATGTCCCTCAACTTGCAATTTTCATACTCTTCTAACCTGAATTAGTTAAAATTTTACTAATTGATTGATTGATTGATTGATATTAGTGAATGAGTGTTCGAATAAGGAAATAGTAATATTTTAGAATTTTACTAACGGAATAGTAAAAAAAGTTTAAAAAAAATATTGAGTCCACTCTCTGAAGTTTTCCATCAGAGTAACAAGGGAAAAAAACACTTTTTTTTGTAAATTCCGTCCAAAATGTGAATCATAAAGTATAAAGATTTTGCGAAATATTGTCCTTAATTACTTATTACTTTATTTTTTTCATAGATCCTCATAAATGAATAAATTATAAGATTTCATATATTTATGAATCAACTTTTAATTGTTCAAACAATTTTTGTTCACCTAAACAATTTTATTTCTACAGAATATCGTAAATTATGGATATATATATATATATTATAAACGCTATGGCCTACCTAATGAACATGAAGAGTGTATATTTTTATCTGAACGGTTTGCTTATTATTTAATCAATTTACTTTTGTTCAAATCCAACTTTGTAATGAGAAAAGCTAGAAAATCGTACTTTTTTGCCAGTTTTTTTTTTATCAAGTTCAAAAGTTTAGCATATATCATAATTTTTCCAAATTACTTCTTATCGTTCAAACCTTTTTTATTGGCTTGAACAATTCATTATGTTAGAATATCGCGAATAATAGTAGTTTTTAATGCTTTGGCCCAATTTATGAATGTGAAGGGTTAATTTTCTTATTTTAGTTGTTTATTTATTGTTTGCACAATTGATATCATTGTTTAAATACAACATTTGATAGAAAAAAAACTACAGAAACAATTTTTGTTATGTTTTCAATAAGTTATATTGCTTTTTCCTAATTCTCATATTTTTTTAAGCTACAGCTAATTGTTGAAACTACACTGAGAAAAAAGATTACTTGAATCATAGAAACGCAGTACTGAATACGTCCAATATCATGTTTCTTTAATCGAAGAAAACTTTTGGACGTATTCAGTAATACGTTTTTTCGATTCCAGATTTTAGAAATTAATTCCCTTTTCTAAGTTCTTTTGTCGATTCATAATTTTCATAATAAAAGGCCTACATTTTATCAAACAATGTTTTCTATCAAATAGAATTATTTGTAGGTATTTTAGCACAGGTTTGCGGAAGTTTATTGATCGTAAAATAAATATTTCTGGTGAGGCCAGACAGTCGGTAGACACTGCGTATTGTAAACACATCTTTTTAATACTTCTGCTGATAAGGTATTAACCAAATTTTGAAATGTTAACAAATGTACTAATATAGAAATGGCATTTGATTAAAATGGTCTTTTATTATTTTTTCGTAAGCCATCGATTGAATCAAGAAAATATATTTTCAATTAAGGCCATGTGACGAGTGGGTCAATTATGAAAAAAGCAAAAAAAAAGTTATGAACAAAAAAAACTTTTTTCATAATTATAAAAATTTAGGACCAGAGCCGCATTTCTTAGTGCTTCTTATTTATTATCCCAAATTTTCAACTCGATGTGGCTATTCTTGTGAACATAAGCTTACAAATAAAAAAAGTGTCGGTAAGGTAGGAATCCGGTCACGTGACCCACTCGTCACATGGCCTTAATTTGAACAAATTTTAGCGTTTTAAAATTGTTCAAGTGATAATGTAAATATATCTTTGTTATAACTACTCGCTGCGCGGGCATATTCGCTCAGCTACAAATATTGTACAAATATGGAGGAACAATTTAAATAAGTTTTATCTAAAAAACATTCCCTTAAGTGTATCAAATTGTTCGTTGAAGTTAAGGTCATTTTATACTGCTAATTTTGAACATAAATGAGTCGTTTTTTAAAACAGGAAAATGCATTTTATGAAGCTCAAATCGCCTGATGTATTTTCGCAATTCTTTCGGGGATATTTTCACCTTTCATTTAAATTTTTTAGAGATCTCGTGAAACTGTATATCAATGTGGGTGGAAAATAATTTTTTTTTGAATTACTAAAAAAGTATAATTAATTTGGAATCGATCGACATGCAACTTCGTTACCCGCGCTCGAAGAAAAGGTTTCAAAAATTTCTTGTTTGTAGAGTTTTTAAATTTCATTGAGTTTTAATTTTTTTGACATACCTGGAGGTCAAAAAAGTCTTCTCAATTTTTTTCGGATTTTAATCTACCATTTTCTAAGAGATAATTCCTATTTACTTTATCATTGTTTTCGGAAATATTTTTTTAACACGTTTGCAAATAGGTGGAGAATTATTCGAGGTACATGAAAACTTTTTGGTGACAAAAATGCATTAGAAAATTTGTGGACTTATCTTCATAACTTGTGGTTTAAAAATTTTTGTGAGCGTATGTGGGTTTTTTAAACATAGAGATACACTAGAAGAGGAATCCACAAGACCCAGGGATCGAAATTGGCAATACAGCGAATTTAAAAAATTTTGATTTTGGTATTTTAAGAACGTATCTTTATAACTTGTAGTTTAAACATTTTGTTGAGCATATGAGGTTTTTTAAAACATAGAAATACACTAGAAAAAAAACAACAAGACCTATAGAAATCAAAATTGGAATTATAGCAAATTTTCTGATTTCGGAATTTTGTATCTAAGAGAATTAAATTGGTTTGTTTATAAGTTTACCATTTTCCGAAATTGCATAAAAAATAAATAATTGGGTGAAATTGCATGCATGAAGAACGATGCCTTCTTTTAGTTTGAAAAAGAATTGCATCTGAGGAAATCAGCAACAAGTTATAAAGATAAGTTCATCAAATACCAAAATCAAAATTTTAAAAATTCGTTGTATTGCCAATTTTGATGTCTGGGTCTTGGGATTTTTTTCTAGTGTATTTTTATGTTTAAAAAACCCAAACATGCTCACGTCATTAAAATGTTTAAACTACATGTTATAAAGATTAATGAAATTTAAAAACTCTACAAACAAGAAATTTTTGAAACCTTTTTTTCGAATGCGGGTAACCAAACTGCATGTCGATTGATTCCAAATTCATTATACTTTTTTAGGATCCCAATACGCTACTTTTCCGCGTTGTAGCGATTTCGAATTCTAAAAGTATTTATTTTCGACCCACCCTATTATATAGTTAATACAATTCTATAGCATAGCCGCCGTTAATACGTATGTCGGATTTTTTTATTCGAGTGAAATTTGTTCCCCGTTGACTGGACAAAGTCTCAACTTTTTCACACGAATACTCAGATCAAAAATTTCTTGAACCAAACAACCTGTTTTCTTGGATATACATGAAAATTTGATTGAATGAAACCAATTTTGGTTGACTCAGCAAGATATTTGATTGATCAACGAAAATTTTCGGTCGAATCAAGCAAATACTCCATCTACCAAAATATTTCGTAAAAAAACAAAAAATTTGGCTGTGTCAATTAAATATTGTGTTGTCCATATAATAACCATATTCTACGGTTCAATCAACGGTTATTGATTCAACCAAATCGTTGATTTATGGAAGTTAGGTTTATGGAAATTTAGTGAGCGTAGAGCCGTAGAACAAATATATTAGGCGAGGCCAGGCGGTCATTACACGTGTTCTTCAGAAACGGTATTTGATTACCCATAAAATGAGAATCGATTGAATGGAAATTATTCAAATCGTTGAATATAAAGTGCTTCTCCGGGCTTGATTTTTAGCCCATGTATTACAAATTACACCTTTTCTCCTACTATTCTACTATCCTAGTATTTTTCGAAAAATGGTCTTGTTGTTTGTTTTTGTTTCATCATGGGTACTCTTCCGGTGGCGAGTGGCTCGTTCCCAGGTGCATAAATCCCGCATATTTTCGAATATTTAAAAAAAACAACAAAAACACAATTTTTCGAAAAAAAGGGCTCTTCACGGGATTGTATTTTGCCGTGTAGATTATGTGGTTAAAATATTGCATCAAACAATTTATCCTTGTAGGAGAAAAGTTGTAATTTGTAATACATGGGCTAAAAATCAAGCCCGCAAGGAAGCACCTTAAGAATGCCAATTTACGCGAATTTTATTAATTTCAGTCGGACACCTAGCACAGCCACTACCAATTCAGGCAAATTTCTTTGAATTATTTTCATTTTTTCTAAGGCTGTCTATGCACGGAGAGAAAAATGTAGGCATTATAGCATGAACATTTGTCACGCATCAATTCCAAAAGTGCGAGCGAAATTTCCAAGATCCTCCACGGACTTTCTCGGTGAGTCTCCTTGCGATTTGCCTTTAGGCCACACCTCCTGCGAACCTTTAGTGGTGCGAACTTGTCAACAGGCAGAAGGCGTGGCCTAAAGGCAAATCACAAGAAGACTAACCGAGAAAGTCCGTGGAGGCTCTTGGAAATAAAGCACGAGACGCCTGCGATATGCACCTGATGAATAGTCCATGCGTTAAATGCCTTGAACTCTCTTGCGCTAAACCCCGTAGTTTTTTCTCCGTGTGGTTACAGAATTTTCCGTGAAGTTAGCCCTGAACGAGCTGGAAAAGGGCTTGGAGTTACGGAAAGTTCCATAACCGTAACTTAAGTAAATTTTATGTAAAACTGATACCTTCTCATCAGGAAGAGAATGTAAGAATGTCTTTAACCTTAAGACATGTGGTGTTTGTTTTAAAAATAGAAAACTAGAAAAGGTTAAAAACAATCCTCAGACAAAGAATTTTCGGCTACGTACGCACAGGAATAAATTAATCAAGTTTTCAAGGCGACTTAAAATGGGTCCACAGAAGTGTCCTTGGAGCCCAGACTAATTCAATTGTTGTGTTTTATCCTCGGTTTTACCGAATTTCGTAGTATTTATGTGAGGGGACACCATTAAAGTTATATTTTTATCGTGAAAAAGATAAGATAAAATAGATTAAGCGTGTAAATAATTATAATTTTTCCATTTTGAGACCCAATAAATTGCAAAAGTTGCACTGGTGGATTGGACGTCTATTTACAAAATAAATTTTAATATGTATACAAAATTTTCATTGCATTGTTTGATTCAAAAGTACGACCTATGTGTCGGAGGCGAATGTTTCTTTGAATCAGAGAAATATTAATTAAAGACAAAAATATGCTCTGATTCAAATATAATTTCGTACTTCAATTGTAGTACGTATTTTCCTAAATAAACAACTTCACTCTTTCAGCTATAATTTTAATGAACATTGTTATTATTAGACATATATGATTTTAACAATTCACATAATTTAAAATCGCGATGAAGCTGGAACAGAAAAATTCGATGAAAAATCCACGTTTTGAATAGTCTCCTCCGTATTTTAAAATTAAAGAAACATTTCTTCCAAGTTCCAACCAAATTAATAAATACTCAATTTAACAAATAATTACGTGTTTCGATGAAATAAATATTTTTATGAATAATTTAATTCTACTGATTGAAAGAAACATTTCCTTTAACTAAAGAAAGAAATATTGATGTAAATACAATTTCTTTATTCGTCTAAAGAAATGCTTTATTGGTATAAATCCTTCAACTCGTTGTGTCAAATAAACATCTTTTCAACATAATTTATCAAACATAATATCAAACATTATTATTCATTTGAATTAAATAATGATTTCTTTGATTATTAATGGATTCAAGATTTTTACCTTTCAGCTTTTCAAAAACTCCGGAAGATATTAAGAAACAGTTTTTAGTAAGCACACATTTTTCAAAGATACTAGTATGTATCATAATAATGTTTAATTCGATATAGAAATAAAACTCTTAAGAAACGTTTGAGTAAGTTTAAAATATATTCTGGCCTTTTAGAAGTTTGAAAGGAATTTAAGAATATTTTATGAATTCTCGGAAATATTTTTAATTTTTTTAATATTTTGATTCTATTCTAAATTTCCAAAGTTCTTAAATATCTTTTAAACTGATTCGACTTTTTCCTAAAATTTAGAAGAATCTTTCAAAATAAAAAAATCTCTTCCATATTTTTTTCTCGTAATTTATAGGAATCTTTTGAAATATTTCTAACTTTTTTAATGAATGAATTTTTAAAAATAAAAGCAGATTAAAAATTTTCTCAGGAACCTTCAGAATTTTTTTTATATTTTCTTAAAACGTTTCAAAATTCTTCAGAAGCTTTTACATTTTCTTTTCAAACTCTTAATGAAAACATTTTATTCTCTTTAAACCTTCCAAAATTTATAAAAAACTTCTTTTCTTTTTTGCAACGTTTAAAAATCTACATTTGCGGTTTTAAATTGTTTGAAATCTTTTAAAAAATTTTATTTCGTATGCATTTTTTTCAAACCTTCGAAATATCATTTAAATTAAAGTAATTCAAAATTTTCCTAAAGTTTTTAAAAAATCCTGCAAAAATTAAAAAAAATGCCTAAACTCATACAGTTATTTTTTCAAATTTTTCAAAATAAAAAATCATTTCAAATTTTTCTTGGAATCTTAAGCAAATTTTCTTATGCTGTTAAAATCTTTAAAAATTCTTAAGACATCTAAATTTGTCGTAAAAAATTATCATTCTATTTTCCAATTATAATTTTAGTTTAATTGAAATATTGTAACATTTGATAGTAGAAATCTGCTAGAAAAAATAGAAATTCATTCAAATGTATACATTAATTAAAATAAGGTTGTAGAAATGAGATACGTGACAAAAAGAACATTTAAATAAAAAAACGCGATTGTGTAACCTTTTAAACTTTATTGAAATAATAAGAAATAAATATTGCGATTCTTATTGTATATAGACATAAAATCGACGCGTATGACGTATTAACAATTTATTGCGATCAAAAATGGAAAAATTATAATTAGATATTTACACATTTGGTCTGGTTTACCTTATCTTATATGTACATCAATTTAGTTGAAATATTTAATAAGTCAATAGCGGAAAACTACTAGGAAAGATATTAAGTTATTTAAGTGTATACATTAATTAAAAG
Organism: Andricus quercusramuli; assembly: GCA_932178445.1. NCBI lineage: Eukaryota > Metazoa > Arthropoda > Insecta > Hymenoptera > Cynipidae > Andricus > Andricus quercusramuli. The sequence continues at coordinate 451,142 of CAKNXH010000152.1, read as the reverse complement.
ATGGCTGTAGAAATGGGATACACGTGGCAAATAAAAAATTCGTATTTAATAAAAGAACGCGATTGTGTAACATTAGGAAAAATGTTTATTCTCTTAAAACCTTTGAAACTTCTTAAAAAGCTCCTAATTTTTTTCGAAATCTCAAGTCCTGATCTACATTTTGTTTTAACTTTTTTGAAATCCTTAAAAAAATAGAGCTAAAAAGTGCCTAAACTCTTAAAGATTCTTTCTCCACAGTTTTTAAAAATCTTTTAACATTGTTTGAAATACCCTCATAACATTAATTTTTTAAATAAAAAATCATTTTGAATTTTCCTAGGAATCTTAAGCAATCTTTGTTATACGCTTCTAACCTTTAAAAAATTCTTAAAAAATGTATACATTTTTCAAATCTTAAGAAATTTACATTTTGTTTTAAATTTTGTGTAATTTTTTCAAATTTTAAATTGTATTTGAATCTTTTTAAAACTTCTCAATAATTTCAAGTTAAACCTTCTGAAGATCTTTTAAAAGGATTCGGATTTTTCTTAAGATTTAGAAAGAATTTTGAAAAATTTGAAAGTTGGCCGTAAAATCTCCTAGATTTATCTTGGACAATTTTGGGAATCTTTTGAAATCTTTGGAGACCTATTCAATATTATTATCTTGATATTAATTTTTCAAAATCTTTCAAAATCAATTAAAAACTTATAAATATCTATGAAACTTACTCGATTTTTTCTAAAATTTAGTAATCTGGCAAAATTTTTAAATTCTTTTCAAAATCTTTTACTTTTATTATTTATTGACATTGAATAATCAAACTTACGGCGTTGGAAGAGCTTCGGAAATTTTCAAAAAAAAGTTCATAAAGGTTTTATTTTTGTGGTTTTAAACCTCCCAACAAAACTAGAAGATATTAAAAAATATTTTTTAGTAAGCACGTATTTTTTGAAGATTCGAGCATCATAATAATTTTTAATTCGATATAAAAATAAAACTTTCAAGAAAACCTTAACCCAGATTTAAATTTAAGAATATTTGATGAATGTTCGGAAATATTTTCAAGTTTATAAATATTCTTATTCGCTTTAAAATTTCTAAAATTTCTGAATATCTTTGAAACTGACTCAACTCTTTCCTAAAATTTAGAAAAGTCTTTCAAGGTTCAGAAAATAACCGAGAAATCTCTCAGATTTTTTAAAAATTTTTTCAAATCTTTTCAACATTTATTATAAATTTTGACTATTTGATAAGACGTATAGTTTTTATTTTAATCGTAATAACGCTTTAAAAGCAAAAAAAAAATCTACTTTTCAGCAAAACTATGCGACATCAAAAGTCAAAAAACACATTGTTACTTTCGAGAAGACCTACAAAATTGCGTTTAATCTTTTTCTTATAGAACTTACGGCCAAGTTTCCTCTGATGAAAACCTTTAATTTTGCGATCAAAAAAGTTCCTACGTGATTAATAATGATGCACAGATTTTAGAACAATTAAAAAAAAAGTTCTATTATGAATAGTTCTGAAGTTATAACGTCTTAAAGCGATTTTTCAGTAAAAAAAACGTTAAATCTTTTTCTTTTCAAACAGATTAAAATAATATCTTGTCCCCTATATATTTTACATAAAAATGGTATCAAATTCAATTAAAGTAGATTCAATTATCTTTAAATCTGAAAAAAATGTTTCTAGCTCTTACAAAGCAGAATTTATGGTCTCTTATAGGATGCTGCTTTTTGTGGAATTCTTTTTACAAATTGAAGAATCGAATTATGGTTACCATTTTGTTCCAGTGCAACAACCTAAGTAAATTCATTAATCATTTAATTATCATTATCATTATTATTATTATATTATATTAATATTCATTGTAATTAATCATTTATTAATCATTCAAACTCATTAATCCTCATTCACTAATACTAAACACAAACTCATTTATTGTATTAACACATTAGAAATATTCAAAGTAACAATAAAGCATTCTTACATTTTCTCCAAATGAATGTTTTAAATCTTGATTTCTGACGATTTTCTTTTTCAAGCACGAGCGTTAAGGGAAATAGTTAAATGTACATACAAAATAATATTTAAATGAAAAATGCGATCTATAATAAAGTTTTACAAAAAGCAGCCTGCTATAAGAGATTATAATTTATCTTCTGTAAGAAATAGAATCAATTTTTTTTAGTCTTAAATATAATTCAAGCTATTTTAATTAATTTCTATACAACTTTTCTGTAGGATGTATAGGGGCAAGATAATACTTGAAAAGAAAAAAATTTAAGATTTTTGTTTGAATTGTCTACGCGTCTCGAAAAAATACAGCTATATACGTACCGGAATTTCGGTACAAATAGCCCCTTTTCTAACTCCCCTTATTTGTATCGAAAAAATCCAGCTATTTGTACCGAAATTTCGGTACACGTACGGTCTCTTTTTACATAAAAAATATTTATGCTAGAACGTAAAATACACCAGAAACGTAGAATAAAAAACTGATGTCTTTCACACATTTGTCAAAGTCTTTAGATTAAAGATTATATTTAATCAGGATTAAACCCAAGTCAGATGAGAAAATATTTACACGAATGCGTATACATATACAGTCAATTATTGTAAATACATAATTCATCAGAGAAATATATAAATATAATAAATAATACATATAAACAATTCAACGCGAAGTGCGAGTATTGTTATGAGAATGTGTTCGTAAAGGCCGACAGAGCCTCAAATAAATTACATTTTTTTAAATCTACAATCAAAACAATTTTAACGATCTGTTTAAAAGTAGAGGATTAAACAGATTCCTATTTAGCGATTTCTGTAAGACTAAAAAAAATTATTTTTCTTTAATTTAAAAAAATTGAAGTTGAATTCAGTACAAAACTCAAAGGACTCAGCAAAAAATGTATTGAAAAGGCCTTACCGTGAAATTTTCCTATTAAGACTTTTAATAAACATGGATTTGTGTTATGCATCGGAAACTCGTACTTTCATTGAATTATAAAAATGTCAATCACCCTGCTATTACGGTCTTTGACCTCTTTGCTACCATTTCATTTTCAAATTAAGACGCATTGAGGTGAAAAGAGTTCAGAAGGTCAACGTCTTTATAACAACTGATGAAGATGAGAACATACGTACTTTAATACTTTTAGTTTTAAACGCAGGTTTCTTAAAATTGCAACACTCCTCTAACTCAAGCAAGACTCGTCAGTTAATTGAAATCCACCTTAGAAAGAGATTGCTTTAACAAAAAGATTATTTTTTCAATTACAATAATTACCGAGTGAAAGGAATTATACGTAAAAATAAATATACCGCACACATTTGCTCTTCCTCTAAAAAGATTTCACATATCTTCTTAAAGTATTTTTGAAAATTTTAAATAGAATTTCAATGAAATTTCTCATTTATCTTCTAAACTTGGATTTCGTGTTCAGTAGGTAATTTGAAATTTGAAAGTAAAGAATTTTTAAAAACAAAATCTAAATAAGACTAGAATAACTTATTGTGAAATGAGATATATAATTATTTTTATTTAAACAATTTCTGTTGCAGAATGCGGAGACATATTTTGAGGTTCTTCACCTTATTACTGCTCTTCGGTTTAATAGAATCTCAAACAGGATCTCAAAGTAATAATCCTAATGCAGATGTAACTAATTCTGATGGAAATGTAACTGCACCAGATGTAGCTAATCCTGACCGAGATGTAACTGCAACAGATGTAACTAATCCTGATGGAGAAGTAACTGCACCAGGTGTAACTAGTCCTGATGGAGATGTAACTGCACCATGTGTAACTAGTCCTGATGGAGATGTAACTGCCACAGATGTAACTACAACAAAAACTGAACCACTTCCAGAGGATGAAAGTGAATTCGTGGATAACAGAATCGATGAAAATCCCACGTATGTCCCTCCTGCTGAAAGATTGTTGAGGAAACTCGCCGGGAGTTTTAAAAATATCGGTAGTCAGTCTGATCCGGAGAAAAATGGCACTAGAGTGGGAAAAATCATATCAGGAATTACGAAACCGATCAAAGGTATTCTTCAACCTGTTGGAAAAACTCTTGCAAGAGGAGCAGATTCCACTGGATTGGGAGACATCCTCAATGCATTCAAAGACAAATTCCAAGCTATTTACCCAGGTATATTTGTTATATTTAGAACATCTTAGTTGAAATCCTGAACATCTCAAATTTTATACAAAAATTGTGTTTAGAAAATAAAATAATTCTGTCGCCGTTTTTTAGTTAATGAAAATAATTGGTTACAAAATCTCAGAACTGGCAGATTCCTGAACACTGTGTACTGATCAAATATGCAGAATTGTTAATTCAGAATTCCTGAAATGCAAATTGAGCACAATCCCTAAAAACATCTCTTAGCAGCAAAAATAAGAGAATGAAGTCTTTAATTATTGATAATGATGATGAATTATAATTAAAGGTTATACTAGGTTATATTCTAGCAATGATTCATTAAAAATTCAGGAAATAATTTAGTTTTCCCATGAGTTAGTATCTTCATTATTTTCCCAATCAAATACATATGAAGATTATTTACGTCTATTAGAATGACAATCTAATCGATTAAAAAATAGCTTATGCTATAATAGTCATGCAAATATGTCTATTAGCTATCTGGTTCCAAACCAGTTATTTCTACAAAAAGAATTTTGTTTTTATATTCTTTCTTTCAATTTAATTTATATATTCCATAATAGAACATTAAATTTATAGGTTTTTTTAAAATTAAATAAATTAAAAAATATATTTAAAATTATAGCTTAGAAAATTATAAGGAACTTTTGGAACATTGACAATTGGAATTGAAGAGTACACAAATTTTTTAAATCACTTTGCAACTTGCGAGTTGAAATTTGTTCACATAAAAAGTTAAAATTTTAAATCATGCTTCAAATTGTATATAACTTTTAATGCTTCAAATTGAAACTTCGAACGATTCAATTTTAAAGCAATGTATAGAATTTCGTTTTGAAATAATTTGTTTGAGATTTTAAATGATTCCAAATTTTGCTTTTAAAAGCTAGTAAAATTTTAGTCGACTTCATCTCCATTCGAAGTTTTGAACGACCCAGATTCAAATTGCTCGCTTCTTTCAGGGTTCAAATTCAAAAGTCTTCAATTTTAATTGCATACCAATTTTCCCCCAATAAACACCCCGACTTTAGAATATTTATATTAAAAATTGTTATTCTTTAATTAAATGAAGTAGACTGAAGTAAACAAATGTTTTTTGTTCAAAATTAAAATTAATTTAAATCTGTTACTTATTTTTCACAATGTTAATGCCTACCCTTCAAAATTGAATAATAAAAAAAGTAGACTGATTTCAAATTTGTAGCGTTTATATTATAAATTGAGCCATTTAAATGTCTGAGCGTTTTGAAAACTTTTTAAAACAAATTTTGGTGTATAAGAAACAACTTTCTTGCATCTGATAACTGTTTCAGAGTAGAAAGAAGCAGAAAGAAGCAGCATTGTAAAATCTGATTTTTTTATTTTAGTCTCGATTTTTTGAGAAAAGAAAGAGCTGTTTAGCCTACGAAACAGCTTACAGAATCGGAAATTTACTGAGGAAAATGATAAATATTTTTCTGTAGATGATCAACAAACTAAAAAATGTATACACCAGAAATTGCAAAAAGAAAAGTCTTCTTTATGTTACAATGTTTTTCAAAGGGCTAATCGCAATTTCAAAAATATGTAAAGCCTCAATAGTTGAGACATTTCAAATTTGTAGTATTCAGCATATTGAATAATTTGAAATTTAAAGCTTGTTAAGAGAATTTTTATTTGCAAGTTTTTGATGATTTCAAACTGAAACATTTCAAATTCTTAAGGTAAAAATTAAAATCATTTTAAGTTGCAGGATTAGAAATGAACTTCTTTTAATGCTTGAATCATTTTTTAGAACTATCAAAGTCGTATAACTTCAGATAAATTTGAATATAGAACTATTGAAAATTTGGAGTGCTTGGAATAATTAAACAAATGTTTAGTTTAAAAACTCTCTAACATGGTGATTTTTTTAAGTTTTATTTATTTTTTAATAATTTAGCACCCCCGCAAATTATTATTCGTTTTTGTGAGAAAATAACACCTGATTTTTGTCAAAATTAAAAAATATATATATTTAGTGGTCGCTCAAATTCAATCGTGTTCAAAGTGCATTTTTGTGAACAAATTGACTATTATCGTTTCTGATTTCGTTCTGTGTCACACACGGATTATGTTTTTTGCACAGATAAATATTGAACTCTGATTATTAAAAGCTAATTTTCATAATATCACTGGAAGAAGGTACAGTGTGGAGAATCGAGTATGAAAAAAATTCATAAAAAGTACAGCTTGAACAAAAATTTAACTTTATATTACCCGGAAATTACGTATAATAGTCGCGTTATTACGCATTATTAATTGATTAACATTTATTTGATAGGAACGTTATGGTGTGGAGCAGGAAATAAAGCAAAAAGTGATGAAGAAATCGGTTACTTTAAAGACACTGATGCCTGTTGTAGAGATCACGATCACTGTCGATCTTCAATTACTGCTGGTCGATCATCGGAAGGACTTCGTAATGATGGCATATTTACGAGGTAATAGTTAACGCTTAATATTCCCCTTGACTTTTAAAGTTGTTTAATTTATAATTACAGAATTTGCTTTTTAAATTCATAGAGATTATTATTTGTGTAAACTAGCTGTGAATTCGATCCCGAGTGTTTCCACTTAGTTTCTATTTATTATATGGTGCTCATCTGATGAGCACTTTGCTCATTTTTTTAAATAATAGACAAATCACAGTCTTCATTTTGATAAATTTAAAAATAGAAATTTACAAATAATATAAAATTACAAAATAATACAAAAAAATTTTTAATAAAAAGACACATCGGACAAATCAAATTTTGTATTCGAAATGATAATTTCTGGAAAAGGGAAGGGAAAAGTTCTTTCACACTCTATCCCTTTCCCAGCTTTATGATTTCTTCACAAAAAATATTTTTGATGAATTATTCTATTCGAAAATTTATGATCAAAAGGGTCTATTCTATTCATGCGTCAGCTTTGAATTATGTTGATGAGAAAAGTTTTTCTGTTTGAAACAGATGATTCAAATATTATAAATGAGCATAACTTCCTCAATCTTCAATAAAGTGTATTAATATTATGGATCAATCGATTTGTCTCGAATCAAGAAATCTTTTCCGTTCTTGCATCAATTTTGAATTATGTTATGAAAAAATTTTACTCTAAAAAATCAGCGTTATAGGTCAATCGATTCGTCTTGAACTAACATAACTTTTCTATTCTCGCGTCAACTTTAATTATGAGAATGAGAAAATTTTTACTATAAAAATCGAATTTGAAAATATATAAATTACCGTAACTTCCCCACTCTTTAATAAAATGTATTAATATTGTAAGTCAATCGATTCGTCTCGAATCAACACAACTTTTGTATTCTCGCATCGACTTTAAGTTATGAGAATAAAAAATTTTTTACTATAAGAATCGATTTTAAATATAATATAAATGACAATAACTTCCTTATTTTTCAATAAAAGGTATTAACATTATAAGTCAATCAATTCTTCTTGAACCAAGGAATCTTTTATATTCCTGCATTAACTTTGAATTATTTCATTAAAAAAAGTTTTACAATGAAAACCCGATTTTTAAAATATTATTGAGTGCTAAAAAAATACAATAAATATTTATGGAAATCCTTCGGTCAGTTTCAAGATATTATTGGTGAAAATAAGCCCTCCAAATTCATCAATTTATCTGCAACCGTTTTCAAGTTATCGTGCTCACACAAAAGTGTGACACACTAACACACACATATCTGGATAAATGTTTGGAACATTGTATTTGACATTCTTATATTAAAGAAGGTTTAATTAAATTAATTTAAAATTGTTAGAAAATGTTACCATTACAAAGATTCCTCTATGAAGAAGCAAGAAATAAAAAATAATTGATTAAAATCGCGTTTCTCAATCGTTTATATTTTATTATAAAATAATTTCATTAGGTAATAAAGTTTTTGACAGTTAATCCATTTTTTCAGGTCTCACTGCGACTGTGATAATGATTTTCATAGCTGTTTGAAAAAAGCTAATTCTACAGTCTCCAGTAAAATTGGAACGACTTATTTCAATATCTTGAGACCTCAGTGTTTCAAGGAGGATTATCCAGCCACCTGCGTAAAATATGGACAGTCAGTAATTTAATTCAATTTTCATTAAATCTAATCATATAAATTTTATTATCCAGACTAACTTTTTTTTATATTTTCAGTTTGCGAATTGCTCGCAGCAAATGTAAAGAATATAAAATGGATAAATCGAAGAATAAGACAATGCAGTGGTTCGATAACCCGGATTTTTAAATAAAATTCTACAGCACCATGTGTTCTTCCGAGAAATAATAATTTTACTTTCATACTGTGCCAAAGCTGACTACTTTAAGAAAATTAATGATTTTTCGTCCGAAAAGGTATCCTAATCTTCCTACAATACGTACATTATAATCAAATAAGTTATTTTTGATCATTCATTTTCATCGAACAGTTTAAGATTTCGTAATTTTGAACTAATAGTGATTATAAAGAGTGATATAGCAAAATAATGTATAGATTGTAATAAAGCTGATTTGCCATACTATTTAATTTTATAAGTGTATTATTTCACAGTGGATTCAAATTATTTATTAAACAAAATATTTATTATCAATTGCAAACCGTTGGGCAGTCACAAATTATTTTTATATTCGGAATGGGTTTTGTTCATTTAACGACCGCATTTCGATTATAAGTCTAATTTGCTCATATAAATGGAGACCATCTTTGAAAAAAATTAGTAATTTTTCAAAATTACTTAAACCATTTTTTCTTTAATTTAAAATTTTTGTTTATCAAATTTTTATTTTGTGTAGTACATTAATTATTGCGTGGAAGATAAATTTAGAAGTGGAAAACCATCGCTAAAAAACAAAAATATATCATAATTGTAATTATCTAGTCTAATTTGTGATGCAAAGCTCCTGAAGAGCCAACTTCTAATCCTTGGGGTGGCATTCCCCTTTTTATTACATGTGGAATAGTCTTAGGCACCATTCTGAAATTAAATTAAGTTTAAGATCAATTTAAATTTGTATGGCAAGAAGTATTTTACGTTAGACAATTAATTGTCTAAAGTAAAATTTACATGAAGATTTGTAATTTTATATTAAACTCACGTGATGCAGTCAATGATCGGACAAACTGACAAACACAATGTGCACCCAGTGCAATCATCAGTGACTTCTGGAATATGAGTTTTTGGATCGAATTTAATTGCTTGATATCCTGAGTCAGCACAAGCCATGTAGCACTTTCCACAATTTATACACATGTCCTTTGAGAAAAATGAATGAATTACATAATTTAGAAACTGTTTTAGACTCCTTCAAATTATTTTTAAATAATAATTTTAATTATACTTACGTCATCAATGAGAGCAACTACTTGTTTTTTATTGTCCAATTTTTTGTAAGTTCCAATATGAGGAAGACTTTTTCCAATAACGTCTTTCACTTTTGGAACTGGACCCTTTGGTTCAGGAACTGGTCTTGAAGATTCTAAATTGACTGCAAGTGGATCAGACTGAACTTTTATCTCAGCAATTTTCTGTTCTCGAAGTTTTTGGTACTTTCCAAAGTGTGGAACATTCTGTGATGATGGAAGGATTTGAAAGTAAACAATTAAAATTTATGTTTTGAAAATAAAAGGGAATATTAAATTTGAAAGAAAATTGTACCACCTTTCCCAAAGCATGTTGCAAAGATACTGGTTTTCCCTTCTGATGTTTGAAAGTTGGAGGACTTTGTCCATCCCAATCTTTCACTTGCTCTAAACTCTTCAGATACAAAAGGGCCTTTAGTCCAGTTGTGTAATCGTCTATCACTGTGAAATCCTGATTTTGTATCGCACTGCAAATCTAAAAGATGAAAATATATTTATGAAATTGAATAACTACTTAAATTACATATGTACAATTATAATTGTATACATAATCAATTAAGATGAAAGTTACCTGGAGGGCTGATGCTCCACAATGTAAAAATTGCAAAGCTACATCAGCAGAATCTATACCTCCAGTACCAAGTATTGGAAATCCTGGTAATTTGTTTGCAATTCCAGAAATCGCCTTTAATGCTTGAGGCCTGATAGCGTTTCCGGAAACACCTCCATAGGTGGTTAATTTATTTACACCCACTGCCGGCCATGGTACTCCATTAGAATTAACTCCCATTAAACCCGAAAGAGTATTTATGGCTGTCACTCCGTCTGCTTTTCCTGTAATTAATCTTATTTAACTAAAAATATGAAGGTATTGCTTGTTCCCAATTTAAATTTTGCGGGCTATCTAATCGTTCTACCCAGAGACAGGTTCTACCAAGAAGGCAGTATCGATTCAAAAATTCAAGCATGAGATTTAAATCTTTGAACTTTTCTCATTTATTTAATATTTTAAAAACTAATCAACTCATAATATATTATATTTTTATCTCAATTTTGATATTTTTAATTACCTTCGTAAGCGGCTGTTGCTATAGCGACGACGTCTGTAATATTGGGTGTCAATTTGACGAAGAAAGGAATTCTTATCGCATCTCGCACCCATAAGGAAATATTTTTTACCAATACTGGGTCCTTAAATAAATTAAAAAAAATGTTATCTTTACATTATTATTATGTTATTTTAATGCATTCATTTTTAGCGGAAATTTACAAACCTGTCCACATGCTAATCCCATTCCAGATTCTCCCATACCATGCGGGCAAGATAAATTTAATTCCAAAGCATCAGACCCAGCATCTTCAGCTTTCTTCGCGAGCACTGTCCAGTCATCCTTGTTATAAGAGCACATAATACTTCCAATGATAATCTGCAAATAGTTTTTCATAGAAAGATAATGTACAAGAAGAAATAATTTTCATAAATAATGTATGCAAATTGAAATTTTTTTCATATTTTTCTAGAAAGTCAGACTTTTTTAGAACTATGAATACCTTTGTAGGGAAATCTTTTTTTAGTTCAGAAATGCTGTTCAGCCAATAAGCTTCACTTTTTTCGGATATCAATTCGATGTTCAAAAAACTGCCTTGTTCTGGTCCATACCGATGCCTTGAAGTTGTTCCTTTGATGATACGAGGAGATACATTCGTAACCAAATCCTAATTTAATGTTATAATTAAATAAAGAAAAAAATCATCTTAAATAATATTTTTTTTTAATGACGAAAAAATACCTTATCTAGGCCAAAAGTTTTCGTAATAGTAAATCCCCATCCTGCTTCAAATGCCCGCCGAATCATAGCGCTGGTCGTAGCTGGCGGAGCAGATGCCAATCCAAATGGATTTTCAAATTTCAATCCGCAAACTTCGACGCTTATATCAACATCGTCAATTGGGGAGTGGAATTTTGGTAACTGTGGTTCTGTTGGCACTTTCAGATTGTTCGATTCCTAAAGTGAAAATTAACAATTACAATAATTTACGTATTTGATAAAATTGAAAATTTTAATTATAAAATTTACCTGAATGTATTTATGAATGTGCCAAGATGCAGTTTTCCCATCATTCACAGATTCTACTGTCGTATTTGCAACTCCAGCAAGATCTCCTCCACAAAATACTCCAGGCTCTGAAGTTGCCATTGTATTCACATCCACTTCCGGTTGACCCCATTTATTCAATTTAACGGGAGCCAGTGCATTTTTCACTGAAGTGATTATTAATTTTGTATACTATTATTTAATATATTTATTATTCTTGTAACTACAATAAAATACCTTCGGGATCATATAATCCGGACCCAAATGCAGATATCAAGAAATCAACTTTCAATCTTACAACTTGATCCTCATCTTCGATCCATTCTCCCTTTTCATTTTGTTCAGTTCGATAAAATTCCATCGCTGCGATTCTTCCATTTCGTACTATAACTTCTTTTGGCGATTGGAAGGGTATGAATTCACATTTCTCATTTCGAGCCAATTCCATCTGGAAAATTTTCAATTTTAAATATGAAATATTAAGTAGAAAAAACATTGATGTTTAAATAAAAAAAAGTTCATATGATTAAAATAAGACGGAATATTACCTCTTCTGGAACAGCTCGAACATTAGTAAACCCTTTCCGAAAAACAACAAAAACTTTTTTGGCCCCACATCTCAAAGCTGAAGTGGCGCAATCAAAAGCTGTGTCTCCAGCCCCAAGTACAATAACATTCCCATAAAGACTGGGCAAACTAGTTTTTTTGCAAGCACACATTCCTGGTTTACTGCCTTTTGCTACAGAAGGTAAGAAAGCTTTAGAAGTAAAAAATCCCATTTCCGGGGTCAAATCCTTGAAAATTGGAATGCATTTCGCTTCTGGAAGTCCAATTCCCAAAAATACGACTTTGTATCCCGATTTTTTCAATCCCTGCAAATTATCAATTGAGAAGATTGAAAGAATTTTCTTGTTAAAAAATAATTTAATTGAAATAAATTTGTCTAGCGAACCTGAATATTCAAATCTTTTTCTGACAATCTTCTACCAAATTCAATTTTTACTCCCAAATCTCTGGCAAGGTCCACCTCGAAATTGACAACATCGTAGGGAAGTCTGTATTGTGGAATTTCAGAAGAACTTAAACCTCCAACAAAGTTTTCTTTTTCGAAAATTGTAATATCATCGTAACCCAGTCGAGCCAAAAAAGTCGCACAGGAAATTGAGGCAGGACCACATCCAATTAGAGCAATTTTTGTATCCGATAAAGGCACTGATTGGCCAGGAATTCTAGTTTGAGGAATTTTCATTTTTTTGAATATCTGGAATTTGATTATTTTCATTATTTAGTAGTTTTGAATTGAAAATAAATCATATATTTTACGGAACGGGGTTTGGGAAATGCAAAATCAAATCTGAAAAACAAAAATATTCAAAATTTAAGAACTTTAAACTCAACAGTTTATTCAATTACTAATATAAAATTTTGGCTATGTGTACAATTTCAAATAAAGCCTCAAATTTTTGAAGGTTTTAATTGGATCCGCTCTAGTTTAAAAAATTGTAGGCTGAAATCTTCTAGAATCGAAACTTTAAAATTCATAGACGTGAAATTTGAAATATACAGAATTAAACAATTTTTAAAGCCCTAGGATTTTTCAAATTCGAACTCAACAGTTTATTCAATAACTAATGTGAAATTTGTACTGTATGTACAATTTCAAATGAAGCCTCAAATTTTTATAGGTTTTAGTTGAATTCGCTCTAGTTTATAAAATTTTAGGCTGAAACATAAGTTGAAATCTTTTTAAATTGAAACTTTAAAATTCATAGACGTGAGATTTGAAATATACAGAATTAAACAATTTTTGAATCCCTTGGAGTTTTCAAATTCGAACGTTCAAATAAAAATTTGAAACTTTTGAATCTTTCAAATGCTTCAAATTATAAATATTTATAAGCTAATGCAAGTACATAAATATCAACAATTTTTAATAAAAAGTATTTTAAATTTTATAAGTTTCAAGTGTTTAAATAAGAGTAGTTAAAATTGTATAATTTTAAAAAATGCAAACAAATTCAATTTAAAAACTTATGCAATTAGATATTTGTAATTAAAAACGTTCGAAAATTAAAAAATTGAAAAAACTTTGACCTGAAGGTAGGAAGTCACAAATTAAAAATTGGACACCCCTTAGAAGAATAAAAAAATCTATGAGGAAGTGTTAAATTTTGAATAATTCAAAATCAAATAACTCAAAAATTAGGCAACTCTGAATCCGAATCAAACTTCTCGAACGGAATTTTTTTATTATAAATGTCCAATACTAAAGATGTTCAACTTAGAAACTCTCATAATATTATATTTATTATTGAAAAATTAGTCTGAAATGAAACATATGAGTGAATCATGCCTTAAGAAGGAGAGAAGATGAAAATAAAGTTTTCAGTATTGAATTACTTAAACATAAAAAACTTCCAATTTATTTGGAATGTTCCTAAGTTTGAAAATAGATAGTAACTTTTCGTACTCGAATAGCCTTCTTATCCAGAATCTACTATTTGTACTAAAAAATAAGTTTATTCGTACCGCAATACTGGTACAAATACCTGCGACCTTAAAAATATACGTTTTGGAATTGTATATTTTGAAATGTCAATAAAAATTGAATAGTTTTAATAAAGTTTGGAAAACGATAAAATTATACGCTTCAAGATCAAAAAAAGAATAATAAAACTAAAAAATAGATATCAGAACTACTTAAAATTAAATCAATGTTAAACAAAGAATTATTTAAACTTTGATATTAAGGAAGTTTAAAAAGGAAACATTCAAAATTTAACAATTTAAAAATCGAAGTATTGAGAATTAAACAATTGTGTACATATGTATTAGGAACTGAGCAATTTTTACTTGATTCAATAATTCCAAATTGTCAATCCTTTGAAATGAAACAATTCCAAACTGAAAAATTACAAGATTTAAACTTTGAAAATATTAGAACTGAACAAATCAGCAGTTTGAGTAATTCAATAATATTCAGTTTCAAATAATGTAATTTATAAATTGTAAATTTAAAGTATTCCTAAAATTTAAAATTGTGCGTAATTTTTTTTTAATTTAAGCAATTTTAATTTGAAGGGTTTGTTTAAGAAAAATTTCTAATCTGAAGCGATAAAATTGCAACATTTTGTATTAATTGCAGGAGAGCAAAAAAAAAACGTTCTTTTTGTAAAGAAAAAAGAAGTACGTAAATTCGAGAGTTGATACAGCTCTGTAGATCTATAACAAAAAATTGGAAAAAGGTAAAAGGTGAAATACGGAAAAACGAAGAATAGCCATTCAATTCAGCTAAAAAATAAAATAAAGTTTATATATATCACCATTTTGTCATGAACTGAATTGGTGATGTGGTATAAATAAACAATTGCATGGTATAAAATTTATATTCATGCTACATATAACAAATTGGGTGGAGAAAGAAATTTTCCAATACATAAATCTTATGTAACTTTTTGCGAAGAATAGAATGGCGCCATTAATTTTTCCATGTATCTAATATTTGAACAAATTGTTTGAATAACAATTTTTTGAACGAATTAAAAATTAAATGTTGTCATCACAATATGCAGTGGAACTTTAGAGATTTTTAAAACCAATAAAATGTGTTTTTAAAAATGCGAATAATAGACATATGTTTAATGATCAAATAAAATATTTATAATTTTATAATGTTTTTCTTACATCTGTTGCAAATTGTTGTAATCCGCCAATATTGATAGGTCCTTCTTCAGTGGCAAAAAGATTGCAGCCTCCCACACAAAGGTCACTCGTTGGACAAACCATTCCACAAGTAAGACCCAAAGGATTGTCAGAAAAAATTGCTTTCGCAGCACCATAGTAATTTTTATTCGAAATTGACGTAATAAATGATTTTACATCCAATTGAGTGGGACAAGATTTTTGACAAGGGGCATCAGCACATTTTAAACATCTTGATGCTTCGTATAAAGCACCCCTTTCACTCAAAGTTGTTTCTTTGATGTCATCAAAATTTTTTGTTAAAGGCGGGCAACCCTAAAATTTCAAATAACTGCTAATTTACTATAATAAATTTTATTTGATTATCAAAGAAAGAAAAATTACATCGCATTTCTCGTGAATATTCCTTTTCCAGTGCTGCTTATTTGTTTTCGTCTCTGCTGATGGAACGAGATTCGTAAATTTCTTTATTTTCGGATTAAAACTCAGAAGGTTCTACAAGAATTTATTATAAATTATTTCAAGAAATATTAACATTTTGATTTGAAAACATAATCTAATTACTGACCTCGATATCTGGAGTATCGTGAGTGACGGAAAAGCTAGTTTTATCTGCCATATTATCGAATAAATATCTGCAATTTCTCCGATTGGGAAAACTCGCGTGATTGAATATTATGAAATCACTCGCGTAAGCACTTTTACTTTCTGCTACAATTTACAAACTGTGCAATTATTGAATCGAATCAAATTGAATTCGATTACACTGAGAACTCTTAAATATACCACACACAATAAAATTGATTAATATCTCATAATAGAAGTAGAAGAAAATAATGTAACACCTTGTGTAAACACGAGAAAAAAAGTAGATACGATGTTTAACAATCGTTGTGAATAAAATATGATAGTAACTGAAGCAACTGACTTCGAGCTACAGATTATTTTCGAAAAAACTACCTTCCCATTATAATTTTGAAAGCGATATCACAAAATTAAATTTTGCATTCAAATATGCTCTTTCTAGAGATACCGACATTTCAGATAAGTATCCAAGTGAGTGGAACTTCGAAGACTTGGAAGTTACACCAACGACGAACTCTCAAGGCATCTCAAGAGAAACTGAACATGAATGAATTGAACCATGACTGCAACGGAAGGCTGTGTGCCATGTTGACACTGGACCTTGTGGACATTGCACCACGCACACATGTTTGCTTATAAATACCTGCGCCACGGCTTGTTTCTGAGTGCACATGAAAGAATGAGAATAAGCATTGGTCACTATACAGTCGAAAAAGTCGGAATCCAGCATTATTCAACGGATTTTTATGAAACCTTTTGCATTGTGTTGCTAAGAGTATACACTAAAAAGTTAAAATATCAGACGTACCTGATACTTTTTAAAATACTTTTTTTTGCAAACTTCAAACAATAAATTAGAAAGTTAAATAACTTGAATAAGGGGTTCAAGTATTACGTCGCGCGCCTAGGGTACCCAACAAACATGTTCTGTAACTGTTCTAGATCAAAAAAGGAACAGTGTTGCTATAACAAAATTGTTACAATTTGGTGACAGGCCTCACAACAAAATGATATCTTTGGAATATCCCTAGGTCCCTAGGATATCTCAGCAGGATATGGTATATCCTGAAAAATGTCCCAAAAATTTCCGGGGATATCCGTGGCATATTCCAAGGATATCGACATTTCCGCCCCGTACGATAGCCACTCAATGTCATATACGGGATATATACAATTTTGGCAATGGAATCCAATATTTCTGGAATACATCAATTAAAATATGTAGAATTCCCGAAAACATAAAGATTCACAAACATTCGTTTGTCAAAAAATCGCTTGATACAAATCTCGAATATTTGATTTCTTTCAAATGCAATCTCAGTATAATTATAATGCTTTAAAAGTTGGCTGTTGTGTAACCTCTGTAACCTCTAAATTGTATGACAACAAGTTTTTATCGTAAAAAACAATCAAATGAGTGTGTACCGCGTTGGTTTACATGATATGAATGAGAATAGATTATAATCCGGCACGAATATTGAAGAAATTGTTGACTTTAGTTAAAGCGTCACTTATATTATTATTGCGCGACAGTTTTGATGGAATTTACCTGGAAGTGACTTTAGAGGGGACTCTAATATTATTGTACTTTGTAATGTTACACTTTGTACAAAATCTCCGGGAAAATTCCTAATATTGTTGAATGATGAGTTATTTTATTGATACGGATTGAATATACATACATATAATAATTAGCAATAGATATATCTAAATTTCCAGGAATACACTAAATTATAGAACTGGGGATATCTTGAGGACATCCTTGGCATATAAAATTGGGACAATGATGGGATATCCTCTGGATATTCTGAAAATCCTTGGGACATTCCAGTAATATCGAGAATTCCGCCCTGTACGATATTAATCGCAATATCCCTAGGATCTCCTGGGATATGCCCAGGATATCCTGGGAGATAAATGGGATATCCCGTCAATATCTCACGCTGTAATGGAGAACTGTTCAAAAACACAAAGGTTCTTTTACATTTGTTCCTAGCTTGTTATATAACTGTGCCATTATTGTTCTAAATTTTACTAATCACAGACGTTCTATAACATTTGTTCCAACTTTGATCCATAACTGTGCCGTAACGGTGCTATGTCGAAGTTTTAGATCTAGAAAGTTGTTAACAATGTGTTTTAGAATTAACCAGCAACACAAATTAGGACCTGTTACAGAACTTCTATAACAATTGTATTGTATAAATATAATATAATAATATAATAATGTATAATTGCATTTTTTATTTTACACTTTTTTTTAAAAATAACAATTTTCAAGTTATAGCATCTATTGTACCGAAAAATTCATAATTGGGTAGCCGCTAAGCTATAATCATACAGAATGGCTATTTTAAATATTTTATAAGTAAAGTATTCTAAATCGTGTTCCTAAGTTATAAACGTGTGTGGCTGCATTTTTTATATCAGTGTTTGAATCCTCCAGCTATTCTAGAATGTCTGTCATAATAAAATGTAGAACCCTGCAATGAAATTATTCTTTATTAATCTTGTAATATGTTTCTAGGTGAAATTTACATTGCTATTGTAGCACAAACAGGGAGGAGTGGATTGAAATTGATGAAAATGCATGTTGTTTTTTGCCATCAACGTTTTAAATTTAATTCATACATGAACTTCAACTGAGGGGTTGCAGTACAGAACTAGATAACCAACAAAATCGGAATTTTTCAGGAGAGCGAAATAACATTCTGTAAAACCGAAATCACCATTTAAAGATAAAACAAAAGTTTACTCTCGAGCTGAAGTGTTTCTGAATTAAGAGCAAAAAAGTATGATCAGAAGAGACCATCCAGTTCCGATAAATAAAATGTGGAAGTTTATAATCTCCAAGCGACAGGAACCTGAAATTAAAAAAGTCTCGGTTGATGATCACCATAAAAAGTGCAATTTCCAGTTTGAACAAAAAATAAAAACTTACTCCAGAGATATTGAGTTGCCAAATTGGAAGAAAATGAGTTTGACCATAAAAAGTTAACCAATTCCGAGTAAATCATTGAAGAATTTGGTGTTTCTAATTTCATGGGGTTTGAAAATCGTTTTTAAATAGGGACTAAAAATCGATTTTTTCAATTTTAAGAAATAATAAAAACTTACTTCCGAAATATGATCAGGCTGAATAAGAATAAAAAAGTTTTCATTAAAAAAAAATGATTCCGTTCCGAGAAAATAAAGGTTTAACGTGGCGGTAACACACTGTAACAAAAGATTTCTCGCTAAAAGATATGTAAAAAGAAGGAAAGTATGTGTTTCTTCATAAATAAACGATGATAATTTTAAAAAATCGCTTTTGATCACAAGGCAAAAAGTTAAGTGAAAAAAACAGCATAAAAGTGGCTTTTGGTAGAAAATAAAGATTTAAGATTTTAGGTTGGAATTTGATTATGGTACTTTGGTGCGAAAAAACTGGCAAATAGTTTTATTTAAGAGCTTTTTCTATGAAAAAAGGAGTATATTATTATTTTACCGTATTTAAAAACTTTTAGGAAGAGGTGCTTGGTCACAAAAAGGTTTAAAAACAAGATAAGATGTTAGGCATGTAAAAAAAGAAGACAGGAGATATGTGTAGGAAAGTCAGGTATCTGCTTTTGAATTACCAATCTTTTTATTACTACATTAAAAATGAGATTTCGAAGAAATCCTCTAACAACATGTATTTGATTTTTTAAGAGTTTTCAATGCAAAAAGTTCGGTTTCGGCAAAAGTGTCGGTTATCTAGTTCTGTACTGCAACCCTTCAACTATTTGCATCTCACCTCAATCCTGTTTAATCCCAAGATAATTTCTGTCTATGAATACATTTTAATTCTGTTGAAGAAGGGTATAGAAACTAAAGGCAAGTTAACCATGCTTAATTTTATGAGACGAGGACGAATATTGAAGTCAATTTAATTCCTTTCATGAAGTATAATTGACAACATTTCAATCTAGAACAATTCCACACTGAAAGAAATAATCTGATGGTACACGCATAATTCTTTTTAATATAACCATATTGTATTGCTCGCTTAGCTATACAATCATACGGAATGGATATTTTAGGCATACCATTATGATTACGTATTAAAGAGAGACAAAGAATATTTTATCAGTATCCTAAATCGTATATTCCTATAAGTTATAGACTTGTGTGGTTGAATCTTTCATATCAGAGTTTGTACGATCCAGCTATACGAGAACGGTTGCTATGATACAATTTAGTTCTTCTTGTGAAATCTTGAAGAGAAACATATAAAATTAAAGGAAATATAAATTCACATACTACAAATTAATTCTTTTGATGTTTTTATGGGGTTCGACAGGAAAAACAATTGCTTATAATAACGTAAAATGGAGTTTCTTTTACGGCCACTTGAACTCCAGAAAAATAAAAAATGTACAGTATGTTTCAGAGTGAAATTTATATTTCTCTCAGAGCACAAGCACACTATCCTTCAATTTTCACTCGAAAGAAACTTTTATCAATGGGGTATTTATGGGTAATTGTCAAATTCTAGGCAAATTTCAGCACCTACAGTGGCAATCATATTATTATTAGGAATTAAATATTTCATAACGGAAATTGATCTTATCACATGTAACTATTTTAAATCCAAAAGGGGCAGTTATGAAAATAAGAAATAATAATGAATCTATGGGCACGCGCGTATAATCAGTCGTACGCTGTTCTATTGTACCGTACGGTAATGATGCGAGAAAAATGTTAAAGTTTAACCTTTTTTATTGTTTATAAAAAAATAACAAATTTTAATTATCAAAAGTCACCTACTTATGAAAGAAAACACCACCAAGCAAGTAACGGAATTGTTTTCATACATTTTTTCTCTCCGAAAATGGTGTTTAACGCACGTACGGTAATGACGTTTTTGTTGTCAAGATGCACTTTTCAGTTTTAATATCGGATTCACAGAAAAGAGAGTTAATATTTTAAGCTCAATTTTATAAAAACTTGTATTAAACAATACGCCTAATATTTTTGTATTTATTACTCCACTTTACCTACAATATTTTACTAGAAAAACAGACGTACGGTAATGACTTCCGAAATGGAAAAAATTGAGGGACAGACATCAAGGCATTTAAAATATTATTTATTTGAATTAAAAAAATGTGCCTACATTAAATTTATGTTCATGTGAGGTTTACAAACTTGATACGTTAAGCGGTTTTCAGGTTACTGTCTAAAAAAATGGAGAAAATCAGTTTATCCTTGTGCAAAGTGAGGTTGGGACGCCGTACGGTAATGACGTTTCGGGTGTTCTTATATTAAATTAAAGTAAATAGGAACAGAAATGAAAAAAAGGAACTGCCCATTCTGTAGAGGATGATAAGAAGTGTTTATTAAAATTAAAAAAAAATCGGCACGAGCTTCTAAGTTAATGTTATATTATTGGGACTTCAAGTTTACCTTCAATTTGACAATTACCCTTATATCTAATTCGCCAATTAACGAACGTTACACGGAACGCATGACTCAGAAATTCTCAACCATAATCATATGGCTAATAATCCCCAAGCAGTTTTTTCAGTGTCAATGTTCTATAGAACACATGCTCTTCAAATTACTTATTAAACTAAGTATTTTCATAACTTATGATGGAAAGAAGCAATTGTACTAATTATTATTTTGCTATGTACTTTATACTTTTGAGATTATATTAGGAATATTAATATTCTTTAGATTTAAAATGTATATGTATAAACATTTATAAAAAAATTAATACGTTTTTCAATGATGAAATTCTACTGAGGTAAACAAAAACATATTGTTTATCGCCGAACATACAATAACTTATTCAAATCCATTACGAACACATTATCTTTTCCACACTATATATGAACTGTATTTCCGTAAAGTATTCAGTATTGAATTTGTTTAAATATATATCTTTTTTGAAACGCGGTTCAATTCTTAAAAAAATATTCTGTAAAATATTTTTCAGAAGATTTGCAATAAGACAAGACTTTTTTCATTTCACACTTTTGTGTACAAATAACCGTTTTCAAGTTGTAGCGTTATAAACAATTGAATTTGCCCTAAAATTAACATATTTTCAGATAAACATCTTAGCACCTATTGTACCGAAAAATGTCCAAAAAATGCAAATGGCTTTTCGAAAGGCGTACTAAACAGAGGGGAAAATATGCCCGATCGAACTAGATATTTTGTTTATTCAAAAGTATGAACCAAACAAGTATCAATAAATTGATCGAAGAATGTATTCTTCCTCTGTGGAGTACGTGTTTTAAGAAACTATTTCCACTGTTTCAAATTTTGTTGTTCCAATAGTTGTTAAGATATTTACATGCAAATAAGTTAATTTTTATGCAAATTCAATTGTTTATAATGCTATTACTTGAAAACGGAATTTTGCAGCATAAGCCGGAGACTCGAAGCATGAGTCGGTGGTTAGCGCACGAGCGAAGTGAGTGCGAAAATGTAGACGAGTGCTTCCAGCCGCAGGCGAATGATGCAATCACACGAGTTACCAATCACTTATGCGCACGTGTATCACACGCTTTTTTTTGCAACGCATGTCCGAAAAAGTTGTTAGGGGGTGGTGACGAAAACTACTAATTTTATATTGCATAGAGTGGAGCAAAGAAATTTTTTTTAAATGTTTGAAAAAAAATTGTAAACAAAATTTTTTGAAAAAAATGTTGTGCAAAAAAATGTTTGAAAAAAAATTGTCTGGAAAAAATGTTGTGTACAACAATTTTTGAAACAAAAATGTTGTGAAAAAAAATGTTTGGAAAAAAAATTTGTTGAAAAAAATTTGTTGGAAAAAAAATTATTAAAAAAAATGTTGGCGTTTATGCTCTTTCGCCCCAGGGGGGGGGGGGGCTACGGAACCCTAAAACAAAACTTCAGTCATTAAAACATTTCTTCAAGTTAAATCTTAATTTATTTCAAGAAGATACCAACACCAGTGCGCAAAGGTACCTATGCCAGTGTCTAAAGTACCTCATCTCGAAAGTGCGCATGTGCAGCTTTTTCACCAGTGACTAAAGTAAGCCATAAGGTCCTTTAGGCACCAGTTACAAGCGTGAAAACGTCAACTTTTGAGGTGGGTGTTGCAAAAAAAGTGTTGTGTTGGTTCAAACCTTCTGAAAAATATTGTTTAGAATTTTTTTTCACGAATAACGTATTTTCTTAAAATAACTTGTTTCGAAAATTGAAGACTGACTTTGTGAAAAAGTACCCTAAATATTCATAATCAGGGGGGTTTCCTCGGAACTTTAATCCAAAATAACCCTCTATACCCCTCAGTGCATATAGATGTATTAGTGGCGACTCGTGGATAGAATCAAAGATGCTCATTAAATGAATAATCAAGGAGAAGTAGATCAGAAGTAAAATGAACATGGCACATAATGAGAGGACAGATAGTTCAATTTACGATGAACCAGGGCATTTAACTCCAGATTGTTAAAAAAAAAACGACATTCGACGAATCTGAATTAATCGTCAGCCACTTAATTTTTCCAATTCATATCCACTACGCAAAGTTCCAAATAATAACAATGGTCACTTCATACGTAATATTTCTCGAGAAAAAAAACGATTATCGTGATAACAATGACCACAGAAATAATAATTACAGAGACAATAACTAGGATCCACGGGGGTATAAGTGTTATACGAAATTACAAAGTTAGACTTCGGTTAGTGATATTTCAATCATTTGAGAAGATTCTTTTTTAAGATTTCCCCAAAATTATCTTTGGACTTTCTACTTTTGATCATTCCCTTCTTTAATCAGCACAATCTTGCTTGAAGAAATATTTTCAATTCTCTTTGGTAGCGTGTCGGCGATTTCAGATTTCCGTCATTAAGGGCAAGTATGATACGTGTAAAAAAACTAAGATCTTAATTTTACAAGATTGCTACTTTCGTAACTATAAATTGAACATCCACTAATTCTCAAAATGTATGTTTGCTCTCAATTTTTTATCATTCATAAGAATATTGATAAAAATAAAATCAAATAATTTGAATTTGGAATGACGGTTCAGTGTTATTGAAAAACTCACCTATTTTAAATAATTGTATGATCTCTAAATTGACTGAAAAAATATTTGTCTGTGTGAATGTATTTTCTAAAATGTTATTTCCAATCATTATTATCTATTTACATTTTTACTCAAAAGATCACAAATGAGGTTCACTAACCGCTCCAACTGCATAACTTCGAACTGTTGACAGATTTCGCATTTCACAATGAAAAAGAAAAACAAAAAACAGATATCAATCTTACCACGCAGTCTTATTTTTAATTAGCCTGTCGTAAGTTGTTATTAAAAATAATAAGGATGAAATTTGTTTGAAAAAACAAATATAATATATTCCTTCATTCCTAAACAAAATTCAACAAAAAGTGCGTTATGTAGCAAGAACACAATACAAAAGACATAATAGGAGGTATAATAATTATTTTGTGCTAAGAAAAGTGAATAACTAATTTGTTTTCCGTTCCAAATTTTCTGTTTATCACACTAACCTTGTTATCACACTGACCAATATCGAATCTACAAACAAGATCATCAACAATTACAGAGATAACAGAAGCAATAATAATAATATCATACCATGGAATTCAGGTCAAAACAAAAAATTGTTGTGACGATCAGCCTAACCAAAATAAAATTCCAATATAGGAATCAAAACTCAGGAAATTATAGAAACTCATCAAGAGAACCACCTGGTCAACCTGTCCATAGAAATTCAATTCACAACCCTTAAATCATTTGTAATTATTGCAAAATATCAGGGCAGGTGAATAATGAAAATTTGTCGTCATATGATAATCAAAAAAATAAATGATCTTCAAATATCAGAAGAATTGTCTTTTCCTCTCAGGCGGTCTATGGCACTTTATCCCCCCTTCCCCTTCATCGTACGGAGTTTTCAAGCTAGCACCCACACCAGAACTTCTGAACTTCTCTGCATTTCTGTGAAAGTTGATCTACGCCTTCAGCGCAAAATTTAAAAAACCGATGAGTAGATCCAGTATTGGGTTGAGAATCCCTGCAGTAAGTTGAGTCTCACGTGTTCGAAGGCTCAATTTGTTGCCAGATATCTTCCAAATGATGTACACCAGACTCTCTGTTGAGGAACGCGCGATCGCACGCGTTTTATGAATTCCAAGAATTGTTGGTTCCTGCAGTTTCTCAGGAGGCAGGACGAGATACAGTTGCGACTCCGCCTCTGAAGGGATGCAGTGCACTAATACTCTGTGAAGTAGATTGCGTCAGAGGAGAGACCACTAGATCCATGCCTTTTTATACAAGCGCTGGATAATTGCTATCCGCCCTTGGTGATTTGAAGGGAAAGAAGGTCCCTATGGCCAATTTCACCTTTTTGTAATCAAAGACCTTAGCAGTGTGTTAAGCATTTTATCACAGCCCAACAGCAGAGCAACCTTGTTCTCTTGACAGTACCGAACTAGAACCTCCACCTCTCTGGCAGGCGGAGGTCCCCCGGCATCGCCCGTCAAATACTCCGAGGCAATAAACGCCTCTAGCCTTTTTCCGCTACTGCCCCAGAGTCTCACCTTGATAACAGTGAGATCTCTGGAGCAGAACTTAGGCACCAAAATCGCATCCATACCAATGATGGCTATGCATGTCCTTGGCGCTTTTTCTGGTGGCTCCTTATGTATGGACCCACATCCTGACAAACCCCTATCCTATCCTATCCCCTCCCTTTATAACCAGGGTTCTTGGATTAGGGCAAATCCTGCCAGCACCACTGACAAGCACCTGGCTAAAACCGATCCACAGTCGTGGATCTAACCCACTAACAGTGGGTTAGAAGAGGGTTGCGGAACGGACCCCTTATTATTTCAGTTTTGTTTTTCGTGTTTCATTCAAATTTCCCATAAGAAGCTAGGGAAATTAGAAACACCCCCTGTAGAGCCCCGCTTGCAGGGGGCGGGGTCTACATACTATGTGATTTGACCTGGTGCTTCAAATTCCTCGTTAAGGAACCTTCTTTGAGACCCCGGTCTGTCCACCTGTACTGAGCGGGGCAGGCCGGTTTGTTCAAGGATTTGTTAACCCTGGTACCATTCAGCCCTTGACACGGCAATCACATCTTTGCTTGAGAGCATGAGAACTCGCGCCCTCGATATTCTAAGAGGCCTAGAAGGAACGCTCCTTAGTTTAAGTACCATCAACTAGATTCCGTCAGTTCCCCAAAGTGGCTACACCTCGCGATGCAGCTTCTCTGGTTCACCTACCCAGACCTATAGTCCGATGAGACCCGTAACTGCTCCCACCAAATACAAGGTCCCGCGTTTACCATTCCCAATAGTGTTTGTCACTATTTTGAGAGCTTGCCCAGACGCTATTGTTCAGCACGGTCACTTTTCTTATTGTCTGTCGCGCGAGAGCTTGCGACTATGGGCGTGAAGGGGTTAGCGTTGTTGTTTTGGTGGCTCGCACAGCATGGCTGGGCAGTATTCAGCTTTATTCTATCAGTTTCGTTCTGACATTCGAACCGAATACTTGTAAACTCCTTCTGTAACTCAGTTCAACAGGCTACATTTCTTAAAGTGTGTAAGTGATTTGCGAAATAGACAGTTTTTTCACATATATGATCAATTGCGGAAATCGATAAGCATCAGCTATTATTATTAAACCTATTTTTAAATATTATGTTTTGAATATTTTTGAAACAATAACTAATAATCGATAATTTCGAATTGACAGTGGCTGAAATTAAGAAAAACACAGACCGATTTTGGATAATTTCACGAAATTGAATGATTTCAAATTAAAATTCCGAAAATAGTACAATGTCAATACGTTAAAAAGTGAATATTTTAAGATTCGTATTTCTGAAATTAGATTATTAAAAATTCAGAGAAATTGGAATTATATTATTCATGATTGAAAGAGTTTGAAATTAAGTAATTGAAAATTTTTAACTTTTGAATTTGAGTAGTTTTAAATTCAAAGCGATACAAATTTGACAATTTGAATTTAAAAACTAAATTGAATCTTCCAATGTCGAATCTTCTGAAATTCGAGAATTGTAAAAAGTTATCTATTATCAAAATTATAATTCAACATTAGAGCTGATAGAGTACTGTTATTAGGAAAATCACAAATTGAAGTTCACATGTTTCGGCGTTAAACCGATTTTCTTTACTTTGTAATATATTGTAGTGCATAAAAAATAGCACACAAGGATTTTTTCACTTGGTGATTCGCTACGATTCGCTAAAATGAGACGCTCATGTAGACATATTTTTTATACCGAAGGGTTGACATCCTTACTTTTTACAAGGGTACATGTGATTTTTCTGTTTTTTTTTTATATAGAAATTTTCAAATCAGCTTCATTTTACTGTATATTGCGATACATGCCGTTGGCCATAACTGGGGACAGATGAAAGGAACCCTCAATATTTCGTCTATGAGAACTTCCACTTTTATCATTTTTCAAGTTCTTTTCCGTTGCCGCTACGACAAGTGCCACGTACTGTTCCGTTGCCACGTACTGTTCACGTGATAATTCGGAAAATGCTGTCCGTACAGGTACGGGCATAGCTGTGGGCCAGTGATGACTCACCCGAAACTTTCTAGCCGCTTTTCCTCTTCGATAACATTTTATTTTTCTCCAAGTTCTTCTGCCTTATTAAACAATGATGCACCGATGAACTGATCACTCATCCGTAACTCCAATTTCATTAAGGCAGAATAATTTTTATTTTTCATAGTAGCTTTTATTTTTTATACCAAATTGAAAAAACGTTATCTCATGACTCCAAACGGATTATATAATATATTACATTATTGTTATGTATGATTATATTATTTTTATTTTGTATTATATATATTATATATTATATCATTATATAATTATACATCATTGTACATCATATATCATATAATATTATTTGCGCAATTTATTATTAGCAATGATTTATTTGATGCAGTCGACACCATTTTCATTCCACGCAAAATTATGTTCTTTATAATTATGGTCATCCTGTGTATATTTTATAATCCCTGATATTATTCTGTATGATATTCTGTTTTTCTTTGATTTTGTTAGTGTTAAGAATTATATGTAACGCTGAGAGAGTGGAACGAACGGACAAAGCAGACATCATCCCCATCGACGCAGGAAAGATTGATTTTATTTGGTCGCGCGTCCAAAATTCGACGGAGTGGGAAAGAAATTCGGACTGAGTTTTCCACTCTCGCCTCTACTTCCGCGGGATGGGAAAAGCCGCGCGCCCTCCACATAAAACAGCGCAAGCCTGCATATACGCTGGACGGACTTCGATGCCTAGGGAGAAAGTTAAGATAAATCTTCAGGAGACAAGAATCGAATTTGTTGTTATATGGTCATCAAGCATTCCCATCTGCTTTTTTCAGGGCAAATCAATTATAACTGTCACAGTACTTTTTACGACTGAACAGAATTACAAGAAAACAAAGGAGACAGCTCCGGCGATTGAATCCCACCCTTCTGAAACTCTAAGTCGTTCCGGCAGTTTTCGCGGCTTATAGAACGCCCGTTCCGCCCCCCCCCCCCCACCACTGCTATCGGAGGAGGAATCACCCAGAAGGGCACTAAAGCGTCCTCGTAAGAAGCAGGCCCAGCATTCCCGGGCCAGGAAGACCCTAATACCAGTGGCAACATTCCAACACCGTGAAACGGTGTTGACTTCAGTCCCGGACGTAACTATGTTAATAAATTTACGACACATTCCTGATGGCCACGTTCCATCGACTCGGAAGCGCCTGGAGGACATTGATTTGAAGAAGGAGGATCCAGCGAGAGTCGAATTGTGGAAGAGACGGGATCATTACAGGGATCTTTTGCGAAAGTCGGTAGAAGGCATCGAGCCATCTGTGGAGAAGGACGTGCTCCATAGTCAAGTTCTACTGACCACACAAGACTCGCCTAGATTACCCGAGGAGACTCGACAGCCGACCGCCGGTGCACCGTAACAAGAAAGAAAGGGATTTCGTCTTTAATAAATTTGTCATATCAACGATCTCTCACATCCCAGATTAATCATATACTTCTTCCTGATCATGGAGTCCTCTCACTCACTGTAATGCTCCTCCCTCACATGTTACTTCCTTTCCTCCACGTGATGACGATCTAAAAAAAACGAAAGTTGAACAGATGGGCTAGCGGCCCGAGAATATAGGAATGGACGGACTTCAAGCATGGAAGGCTCTCATGAGCGGGAACAGTCAAAGGACTTTTTCGCACCGCCAACCAGCCAGTAGAAACCCCTACGAGGGATGCGTGTTCTCTTCTTCCAACCACGCAATCCCTCTTCAAGATTTTACATTCTCCCTTTTTCCTAGCCTCACTGAACCACAATCTTGGTTTTCCTCCCTTAAACCGCCATTTTTTGTTTTCTCCATTCAAGTGCCATCTTGGTTTCCCTCCATTACACTGCCATCTTGGTTCTCTCCACTTAAGCGCCATCTTGGTTTCTACCTACACTAAACCGTCATCGTTCCCCTCTCCCCGAATAGTATCTCACTCCCTGCTTTCCTTGAGCGAATCCCTTCACCCCCAAGAGGACTGTATCAAATTGGCGCCCGAACGTAGGGCTCCCCAGTTCCAGATGCAGCTAGAACCGGATTCACCTAGGGATGTCTCCAGTTTACGCTGTCTGAGCTAGACAGCGCAAAACTACAGCTCAATCCTCTGCTGCATCACGCGCAGCCAGCAATCTCACAGGATGACGCAGCCACATCCCTGTACGAGTCACCACCGATGCATCTGCAGATCTCACACAAAAGCGGAGTAGGCCTTCAACTCTCGTACCAGCATCAACCTCACGCAGCAGCTCCCGATCCAAAACTGCCTTTTATCCTCCAGACGGACGCCAGCGCCATTGGTATGAGTGCTGTCCTCATGCAAGAGGATGCCGACCGGAAGCGATACATAATCTTGTATGCCAGCGCCAAATTTTCACCTACGGAGTCTCGTTACCACTATAACGAGCAGGAGTGCTTAGCAGTCGTCTGGGCGATAGAAAGGTACCGCCCATACCTAGGGGACAGACCTCTCATCCTAAGGACGGACAGACCCTGATCTGGCTGGATCGAATGAGGGACACTAGGAACAAGCTGAGACGATGTAACATCTACCTAAAGGAACTTACATTCAGAGTCGAGCATTGTCCCGGTAAGGAGAACCAACTGCCTGACGCACTGTCTCGCTACCCGGATCCGGACGTACTTTCCCCCGGAAAACCCGACCTCGACCGCATGATCCCGCCTAAGAGGTCACTACCCAACGCCCTGAACTCATCGGTGCCACCCATTCTCAAGAGGATCCAGACACCGACGCTGATCGACGAGATCATCGAGGCCAAGAAGAAAGACCCGCAAATCGGCTTCAAGGAATCCCTAAGGTTCTACATACACAAGAATGGGCCCAGAAACCAGCGGGAAGAAGACTGCCTACGGAACAAGCTGGTGGAAGTGCGAGGATTCTGAGAACGCTCTCCTTACGAGGGACAATGGCAACTTCGTGTCCCAGCCCCACTTCGGCAGCAGTTGATCCATGAGTACCACGACACAACACTCGCCGGCCACCCTGGCGCAAAAGAAACCGCTCGCTCCATTCAACGGTACTTTTTTGGCCGGGATTAAGCCGAGCGATCCGACGTTAAGGGGGGGGGGGGGGGGTATACTTAATTCGTTAAAAAAAAGGGTCATTTTCAATAATTTTTCTACTCGCTTCTGTTAATGCAAATTTATTTGATAAAAGTGTACATTATAGATTACGGCTCGAACAATATTCCACACAAATTTCATTGAAAAATATTAAAAATTGGACCGGTGGCGTCAAGTCTCCCGAAGTGTCTCGAGCAAAAGACGTTTTGCGGTGGACAGCATATCTCAGCACTGGATTATCTGAAACAAAGAAATCAAATTTTTTTCAATAGATAATCATTTTTCGCAGGTAATCAGGCGAGGAATTTTTTTTAATTCGAATTTTGAATTTTTCTTGACATTTTGAAGTCAAAACAGCGATTTTTGCGAAAAAATTCGCAAAATTTGTTATTGCAAAATTAATAATTATTAACAAATAAAAAAATCCTCACTACATTACCTAGCAAATTATACGTAGAAAATGTGTACCAAATTTGAAAAGGATCGGTTTATTAGTTTTGAAATTACGTTGTCCACGGACTTTTAAAATGTGGTTTCGAGAAAAACGCGTTTAAAGTTTTTTGTATTGAAAAATTCTAATAACACGTCAGTAAGCAAGTTTTTTTTTAATATACTTACACAGAGTCATCAATTCCAGGTCCATAAAGTACATAACTGTCAGCTGCATAATCCAAAGCATCTTGTTGCTTCTGCCTTCGTAGAATTCTGCCTTCCTTAGTTTCACTTGCAGCTTTACACATTTTACACATTTAACTAACGCAGAAATTGCTGAAAACACTAGTACAAAATCTAGAATTCTGTACTGTTAATTTTGCTTCGATTTGCTTCAAATTTGGACACAATAATCTTGAAAGGATGTACATTCAGATAAGCCAATAAAAAAAAATGCA
>CAKNXH010000152.1:329115-410769 GCA_932178445.1 Andricus quercusramuli | reverse complement strand
ATGTTCTGTAATTGTTATGGCACACGATTGTAACAATGTTATGTATAAATGTTCCCTTCTTGTTATGTAAGATTTACAGAACGTGTCCGCTGGGATAGAGCAAAGTTATAATCAATTTACATTAAATTTACGAAGTGTCTCGTCGTCCCGAAATTCGGGATGACTAGCCCATTTTCAACATTTGCCTAGTCGTCCCGAAAATTATGTATTCTTTTTTATTTCTCTCCTTTTGAGTAAGCCGAAGATTATCAAAACTGCTATTCATACCTAATTAAAAATAAATGTTAAAAAACGGATTAAACTAAGGCTTAGGTTATATTTTATAAAGTGTAGTCTTTTAAGCTTTAACGTATCCAAATTATGTTATGTATTTGCACTGTGTCACCGCAGTCTCAAGGTCGTTCGAAACTTTCCCATGATTTCCGTGCTCTGATTGGACCTTCCTTTGATGTGATCTATAGACTCTTGACTAGATACACTTGTTGCCTTTGTATTTAGGATCAATCATTCATTTGTAAAGAGTAAAATTCAATAATT
Source organism: Andricus quercusramuli (assembly GCA_932178445.1). Classification (NCBI taxonomy): domain Eukaryota; kingdom Metazoa; phylum Arthropoda; class Insecta; order Hymenoptera; family Cynipidae; genus Andricus; species Andricus quercusramuli. The sequence continues at coordinate 410,232 of CAKNXH010000152.1, read as the reverse complement.
ATTCGCTCTCGCACTCTAAAACACTTTTTTGTGATCCAAAAATTAGTTTAATTAATTCTACAATGATGATTTATCATACAAAATTTATTTAAACATTTAATAATTCCCAAAAAGCAAGTTCTTTACTGCCAATGAGACTGCCGATGCGACGCATGCGCAGTACAGTTGGGGAGCCGAATTGAGAGCACTGCATCTTTATTCGGGTTTTCGTTCGATTTTGCGTGTTATTGCGCGTTGGTTAACGATCACGTGACATATAGATCAGCTGTTCTGTGTGCCGGCCTATACTGGCCGTAACACCCCTACCCCTTTTCCAACGCCTCGTGGAGGCGGAAAGGCACCCCTGTGACAGGTCACAACAATAATGTAAGGTAACACCCCTACCCCTTTTCCAACGTCTCGTGGGGGCGGGAAGGCACCCTTGTGACAGGTCATAAAAATAATGTAAGTAACACCCCTACCCCTTTTCTAACGCCACGTGGGGGCGGAAAGGCACCCTTGTGACAGGTCATAAAAATAATGTAAGTAACACCCCCTACCCCTTTTCCAACACCTCGTGGGGGCGGGAAGGCACCCTTGTGACAGGTCATAAAAATAATGTAAGTAACACCCCTACCCCTTTTCCAACGCCTCGTGGGGGCGGAAAGGCACCCCTGTGACAGGTCACAAAAATAATGTCAGGTAACACCCCTACCCCTTTTCCAACGCCTCGTGGGGGCGGAAAGCCTCCACGGATATCGTAATCTTGCCCATAATTACAGTATTAGCATTTTTTCGGCACAACTAGCCAAACAGTGAAAATAGTCTAGTCATTTTCAGTAATTTTGGTCTAGTTGAAAGCAGTGAAATTAATTAAGTGCATTATTTTCAGGCCGACTAGACAAATGTTGAAAATAGGCTAGTCGTCCCGAATTTCGGGGTCATTAACATTTTTTGTGATTTTTGTCTAGTTAAAACGAGAAATTTCCTAAAATGCATTATTTTTGGGACGACTAGCCGAATGGAGAAAATAGGATTGTCAATTTTGTTAATTTTGGTCTAGTTAAAAACAGTAGAATTAATAAAGTGCATTATTTTCGGGATGACGAGCCAAATGCTAGAAATAGGCTAGTCGTCCCGAATTTCGGGATGACTAGCCAAATGGTAGAAATAGACTAGTCGTCCCGAATTTCGGGATGAGTAGCATTTATCTTGATTTGCGGCTAGTCGTCCCGAAATTCGGGATGACTAGACGCAGCCTTAAATTTATAATAATCATAATACGTATAATGCTATGTATTATATTTATAATATTCCGGAAAATAAAATTCTAACATAAATGATTCATTTAATTTATTTTAATTATGTATTGATTGCGCAAATGATAATTGAGCCTGTTGTATTGATTATTTAAAATTATGAACAATAATTATTTCGTAGCCAAATCACAAGTACTATAATCATACAAACTTTATTATTTTCATTGATTTATTAACACATCATGGACTTTTAATGTTTAAAAATGGTTCATGTTTCATTGAAATAAATATTACGATGTAATGAATTGAAATTCATATCCGACGCAAATAAAAGAATTTTTAACTTTCAGATGACTGAGTGTGTTAAGGCTAGGGGACAAAGTTACAGCAACATAATATGAAGTTACATTGAAAGTTCGACACTTAGCGTATGTACAGGACTTTCATGAGACAAAAAAATTATATCATTCAAAAAATAATTATTTGTTATCAAAATAGACGATCTGTCTAGAAACTAGCCGATTCGAGCGTTACATCCCAGTCTAGCCACGGGAAATCGTGTTTTTATAAAACGGGCCCCGGATTTCAATTTGTATAATTCAGAACTTCAGTTTACTCGCATCTCGGAAACCAAAATTGAAATCTATTTGCAAATCGCCCATATAAAACATGTTATATTTCGTTCAATTTTGATCGCACAAATTTGAGAATAGGCTCATTCGATCGGGCATGCTTCCGCTCTTTTGAAAAAAGAAGAATTATAGGACAATTTTTTCTATGAAATACAATTCTGCGAGATGAGATTTTTAAATTATCTAAATTTAAGATTTTTAGAAAATATAACCTGTAAAATATTATTATATTCTCAAGTATCACTCCTTAAAATTATAACTTCTTGACAAAAAGTTATCCCCCTCTCCGAATTCGAAGCAGTGAGAAATGGCTGACTGAATCAAATCAGTAAGAATTTTCACTGATTCACAATGCAATCCCATTGTGTCAAAAAGAATAGAATCAGTAGAGATTTTTCAGTGACAATCAGTGCAATCTCACTGATTCAAGTTTAGAGAGCCTGTTTTTTATTTTATTATTTTTTCTGTATAAAATTATTTTTGGCCTCCCCTCGAGCCTAGAAAAGAAAGAGTTGTATTTTAAAACATAGAACCTGATTTTTATTCAAAAAGAAAGATTATGGAGTATCTTTTTGCGGGAATTTTTTATTGTAGAAGGTATAGTCTTTCGAATATGCTTAAATTTATGACTGCTGGAAGATCAATTAAATAAATTATTGGCCTAAAAAGAAAGTATTACTCGAATTATTTTTGTATAATATTTTCATATCATTATTTTGAATTTGAGTGCCCACAGATAAGTAAACAAAATTAAATAGTTATTTTTACTTCCAGTCAAATGATCTCTTATAATTGCTTAATATATGAAACCTAATTGCTGTTATTATGTTATTGTATTCAATGTAAACATCAGTCAATGTAAATGTGAAGTCCTAAGTAGGTATATTTACAATTTCTTGTTCTTAAGGTATCTAAAGCTAATTATTCAAATTAGCTTTCCCCATAAAATTAGTGCTCTTGGGAAAAACTACTATATAATTTTTCTTTTTCACAACAAATCATTCTTAAAGCTTCAAAAGACAATTCAGTCTCTTCCAAGGTTTGAGGGGAGGCCAAATATAAGTTTATAAAAAAAGAACAAATAGAGGATAATATTTTTTGAACAAGGTATAATTTTAAAGGGTGTTACTTTATAGAATATAATAATATTTTACAGTTTATACTTGATAAAAATCGTAGATTTAGATATTTTAAAAATTTCATCCCGTATAATTGTATCTTACAGAAAAAAATTATCCCATAATTTTTCTTTGTTCGGCAAAAATAATTGTACCTGCTTTAAATTTCAGTAATTTCTTTCTTAAGCTTCGAGCGAGATTTAAAAATAAGTCTATCGAAACAAGAAAAGAAACGTGATAACTTTTTTAACAAGGCGTATGATCTCAGGATTAAGCCTTTTGAATTTCTTAGTATCCGATGTATTTTGCTTCCATAGTTGTCGTAATTTTATACCTTTTAAAAGAATTAATCTGTATCAAGAATAAATCATTAATTTTATATTTTTTTCATGTTAAATATTCATGAGTTTATATAATTGAAAATATTTTGATGCATAGGGGTTAGAATTTTTTATTTTAAAGAGCAAAAAACATATGTCCATTTATTCGCTTAATGTAAACATTTAAATGGGTGGCCGAGTTAATACAAAAAATGTCACACTATTGCACCACTTGTTTTGTTGAATTGAGCACTTGCACGGGTGCAGTTGTTTTGTTGGTACATCATGAATGAATAATAAATGAAAAATAAATGACTTCTTAAAATACAAGAACATCATTTTATTACATCAAATCGTTTCAGTTCAATTCAGTTCAATCGAAACAGTTTTAGAAAAAATCTATGATGGTGAATATTTTGTGTGAAGCCATTTTGTACAGTTTAATGAACTAAAAATGCAGATGAAATGTTCACTAACCTTGTGTCAAAAACACGTCCTCAACTTAATGACGCAAACTTCAAATTCAAATTGGAATACTAGAAATTCTTGACAAATAGTGCTTCCAAAATCAATTGATTTCGGCTACGCAAAAAGTATACCAAAATCAACCATTAGAACACAAAAAGAGTTTATTTCCTCACTATAATTCATTGAAATGCTAATCCTTTCCTAATGGCATAAACTGTCTTTGAATACATACTACTTTTTCATTTAATATCCACATTGTCTAAGATTCAACATTTCTATCCATTATTTTTCGATCACTGATTACAAGGTAAATAGTATGGGAACCCTAGGGATTCCGCTTTGTAACCTTAAATACACTGCTTAGGGTGAATTTCATGATACCATTTCATTAAATCTAGAGTCGACAAATAATTGTAGACTATGATAAATCGAACGCTCTCCTGCCATCTTTGAATATAAAATGCTAATTGTAGGGAACAGTGGCCTGTGTTTGCTTCTTGTAATAAGTGATTCGCATAATGCGGGTGTAAAAGTGAAAGCTAGTGTTCTATCAGGATTTTTAACCATTGACTCGTTGTGATATTATAATATATCACAATTGAAATTTTGAAGAATTATGCCATGTATTATGCGGTGCAAACTCTGTAATATGCTTTTATATCTCTTTCTTTTAATTTAACTGATAAATCATAATAAGGGGTTAGGGGATAGAGGTTGTTTAAATATATTTCAAAGATGTGAAGAGTGAAAAGTGAGTAGATATCTCATAAATTAAAATGGATCTCTCTAAATCTGAAACAACTGTAAGAAAAGTGAAACCGAACCTCCACTTGAAAGTCAGCCTTGGAATAATTCGATATATGGGAACATGGCCCCCTCAAAATGACAAATTTTATCGATTTATATACATGATTTATACATTTACGGTTTTAACATTCATGCTAGGAATTTATCTTTTCGTTCAGTCTATTAACGTCGTATTGAGTTGGGGAAATCTATCAAAAATTGCGTCTGGTGCTCCTATTTTTATGACAAATGCTGTTCATGCATACAAGGTTAGGAAAATTATATTCCAAATTATATTTATATTTTTTTCCTTTAACTTGTTACTTTATTTTTGAACAAACAAAATTAATTTACTTTTATAAAGAAGGATTCTGCTGGATGCCCCTTATTTGAAAGTTTTAATTGCAATACTTTTATTTTAAAAACCTCCTTATATACATGCTTGACGGATAAATTTGATTGATGCTCAATTTTATCATTTAATGGGGGTATTAAATTTAAAGTTTGATCAATTTTATATTTTTTTTTAAGTTCATCACCATCGTGCGTTACCAGAAAAGGATACAAGAGCTTCTCAACGTCGTTAATGGAACGATGTTTAGCAAGAATAATTTAAGGTACAACCAATTTTTTCATATTAGTGATATGCATCTTTAATAAAATCACAATTAAACTTTCATTTCAATAAATTAATATTTTATTTGTCATTTTTTTCACAATGTATAATAAAAGCAATTGACAACAAAATGAGTATTTCGAATTAAACTGTCGCAGTATACATTTGCAATCATCTTGCAATCAGAGACTTTTAAACCTTAATTTAAAATGACTGTTGTGGTTGTTGTGTTTGTTATAACTAGGGTATTAATACTTGTTGTGTCGATGGAAAGGCGGTTTCGATATGGTTTTGAAATTTGAAATTGTTCAAATATTCGTTAGTTTTACAGCTCAAGACATGCGTTAAAGATGGAGATAATTAACATTTGAATAAGTAACTTTATTCATCACATTTTTGTTTTTCAATAGTTTTTTGATTGATTCAAAGAGCGAATTTCTTAATTTCATCATTCAATTCTCAATTCGAATTTTTTTAGGATTTAAAAATTGTTTGTTATCCTCTGATTTCAAAAAATGTTTAATTTTAGATTTTTTAACATGGAAATCGTGCATTTTTCAGGCTTAGAATTAGAAATGTTTAGATTTTTCAATATGAAATATTATAAAAATTGAAACCTTTCCATTTTTGAGAACTTAAATTCCAAATAGGTAGCTTTGAAGACATGAAGGATTCAAAATTTCGAGCTTTGAAAATTGAATTATTTGTATATTTAAATGTTCGATTCCGACCAGAGCGAAAGAGGATATATTTCACAGAATTCTTTTTTGTATACTATAAATACTATATTTTTAGGAAAGATATAATAAATTTTATAATATTCTGCAGACATGAACGAATTGTGAGTTGGTACGCATGGCAGGGAATTTTTCACCATACGGCCTACCAAAGTTTTGGTGCATTTGCAGTAATTTGTTGGGGCTGTATACCAATTGCTGCCTTCTTAGATGGAAACAATAACCGGTTGCCATTGGATGGATGGTACCCTTATGATGCCACAAAATCACCTGCCTTCGAAATCACTTGGTCTCATCAAGTTAATATTATTCTACAATAATATCAAACCGTTTCTAGGCATTCCTTTATTCACTTCTCTATCTTTTTTTTGATGTTTTAATTGTTTATTCTTTGATTCTTTTTATTTATAACTATTATTTAACGATATTTTTTTACATTTTGGATATTTGAACTATGATTTTAATTATATGCTATGCTAAAACAGAAGTTTCTATTTAAACCAGTCGCTAATATGAACGAATTTGTATTTTTATTACTTATTAGTATGATTGTATTTAAGTAATATGTTGAATTAACCTTTGATTCAGTCGATCGCAATCATCATGGGTTGCATTCATAACGTGGCTATGGATGCCTTTATCACTGGATTGATGAACGTAGCATCGTGTCAATACGAATTATTAAAACGAAACATTGTCGCAATAGGAGAAGATAAAAACCAAGATTCAGATTTGACGGGAAAATTATCAAAATCAACGAACTATTTTTCACAAATGAATTATGATATTCAAAGCTATGCTGATTTGCGGAAATGTATTCAGCACAATTTAGCTATATTTGAGTGAGATATATATTTTTTTCGCAAGAAATTTCAATAATTGAAAACAAATTATGTTATTATTGAAATGTTGTTTGCAATATGTGAAGAATTAATACAAACTTTAGTTTTGTTGCAGAAATTCAAGATTTGTTTAGCACCGTAATCAGCATGCAACTGTTTGTAAATTGTGTCATCATTTGTTTCACAACATTTTACATCTCTCAGGTAAATTTTTATTTAATAAATAAATGAATGTCCCCCTTTGCAGTTATTTTCAATCAAATTTCTGATGGTAATACTTTTTATAAAAGCTAAAAACATACTTGCCAGCGGAATTAGCTGGGAACATTTCGTACACATGTTGTATGACATATCAAATTTATATTTACTGTTGGAATGGCAACGAGTTATACCTTCAAGTAAGTGTATAAGTATTTTACTATTTACCGCAATAAAAATATTAATGAAGAAACCAAATGTTACAGAATCAAAGTTTTGCTGAGGCAATCTATATGGGCAAATGGTGGAAACAAAGTGAACGATATAAACGTTCTTTACACATTATAATGCTCAGAACTTGTCGACCTCTTATTATAACAGCAGGATATTTTATGACTTTGTCAGTGTCAACATTCATGGCAGTAAGTCAAAATATCAATTATTTAATATATTAAGCATATACTAGGAATTATTATTGTACTTTCTGCCAAGAATTACTATTTTAAATAATAAAGTATAATATCAATTACAGATCATCAAAATGTCATATTCCCTGTTTACACTCCTCCGAAGTTCAGCAGAGAAAATTTAGTTCAAATGATGAAATCGTGATCAAGTGCAATTTGCGGTCAAAATCGATTTATCCATGTTTCGCGCAATTGTTTAAAAAAATTTTGTATTTTTAAATAAATAACTCAAAAATAACGAGTTTCAACATAATATTACAATCCAATTTTTAAGTCGCTCAGCAGATAATATACTTGAAATTCAACGAAGCAGCAAATAATTTAATATAATATATAGCATACCAAATGTAATATATAGTGTATTAATTAACAGATACTCAATAATAATATTTATAATTTTCTTTGCTTCTTTTATTTCTTGAGGAATAATTGGCAATTAATTAATGAATCCAATATGGAAATAGCATGCTGATATTGCTGAATACATTTTCATATTGTGTGACTGAATAGAACAATTAAAACTAAATAGATCGTCTAGACGTCGCGTCATTGCGACGTAATTAAAAAATTGGCATTGAGATGTAATGTTCCTTGGCATTTGAAGAGTCAAATTTCACATTATTTGTCACTCGCAGTAGTAGGATTGGTTTCTTATTTTACTCATAAGTTTTAAAATGTGTTGCTGTGCATTCCAAAAATGGTAGGCATCATTTACAAATTTAATAAGACGATCTATTCTGGAATGTCTCTAATAGACTACTGGAATAATCAAATCTCTCAATATGTGACACAATATTTTCCACATGCGATGGAGGAATAAATGACGTAATTACCATGTAATTACAAACTATCAAAATAATATCTGTCATTAGCAGACATAAAATATAAATCGCAGCGCGCAGTGGACCAGGAGACCCGGTTCTGTGGCCAGAAGTCAGGAAACACATCAAAATGTGCAACAATGAATTCCAAGGACACCTATATATGATTTCAAGGGTGCTGATTCCGAATCCAAATGGAGGACGAAAGTTTTACAAAATATTTTTTTTTTAACCGTGCATAAAACGAAACACTTCTGTCCGCAGTTAGTCTATAATAATACTAGTTACCAGGGCCTACCACGAGGATATTGCAGTGCGGTTATAAACAATGTATTTGATTTTTGTTCATAGAAACATTTGATTTTTTTAAAATTATTATTTGTTTTTAATTTATGTGTTTCTTTTGATTTTTAATTATGAACACTGTGCTTCCTATGTCAGTTCCTCTCACGTGAAACCCTGTCTGCATCATCATCTGATAATGCTTGATTGCCTATTGTCTCAAATGTTTGGTAGATACGTCTGATGAATAAATACACTGAAAACAAATGAAAATTAAAAATTTTTAATAAACAAAAATTAAATGTTTTAAATAAACAAAAAGCAAATACATTGTTTATAATTGCACTGCAATCTCCTCGTGGTAGGCCATTGGTGGCTAGTATTATTATAGGCAGATTCGGAATCAGAGCTCTCGAAAATCCCTAGATACAACATTTCAAGTAGATCCGATGATTTCTTTCAAACACTTGGCCGCCATATTGCATGAACCATTTTCGTTATTGGAATTATGACTTCAGATTCGGAATCAGCGTCCTGGAAGATCATGTATAAGTGTCTTTGGAATGCATTGCTGTACTTTGGATTTGTTTTCCTACTTTTAGCCACGGAACCAAATCTCCTGGCCCAAGCTGCACCCTAGAGTTTGTAGTGCTGAAAATAATTTGGATAAAAACGCGATGACGTACCGGCGAGGCGACAGAATTTTTGAGTGGACCTATTTACTCGATCAACGATGACTTGCTGGATACCTATAACGATTCCAGCATTATCCCTATTCACACAGGTTATATCGCGCGCCTGCACATTCGTCGGTGCCAGAAACACCCAAAGCTCTCACACACCTCACAGAAGTCGTTGCGACATCGCATCGACAATCTCTTGCGAACAGGATACGTACACGTAACGCTTCCTCAACCGCTGCAAGAAAAAGCCGCAAATATGACGATTTCAGCCACAAAATCTATCTGAAATAGATCGTCGCTCTTCGTAGAGATCTTGTAAAGGTTTACGACCTCTGAACCATGACTTGTTCAGTTTATGATGCGGTGAGAGCTTTAGCCGATTCAAATCGAAGTGTAAACCCGACGATGGATTAGAAGAACAAAAGGCACTTGCATCAACTGAACTAGAAGATAGGCTGGGCAAAACATAATACGTTTTGTATTCAGTGTGCGATTGGCTATAAAATATGCTGTAGGCCTTTTACAGAAAGAGTACGAAAGTTTAATACGAAAGAGGGTAAAATGGGTCAAGGAGAATCAACAGTTGATCGCTGACCTATCGCACCTCTTCAGCGATCGCCCTGTTTCTAAAACAAATCCACTCAAGCACAAGAAAGTGGAGAGATTTACAAGCTTCAAAGAGCTTTGCGACAAGCTCATAACATCTGAGGAGGAATGTCCATCAATCACTGCCAAAGAGGTGAAAAAAACTGACGGGCTACGTGTCCATGAAAATGTGCCCGAACTTCTCCGCGATCAGGCCAGATGGTATATAAAGAACTTCCGAATAAAGAAGTTTACTTCTATATCAAGCACCTTGCCTGCATCTTCACCTCACGTTTGAAGTCGGAGAAAATCATTCTGGAGTGACTGGTCTTAGGACGTACAGTACTTCTACCAAAGAAAGACGACTTTGTCCAACCGAAGATCGGCGCCGTTTGCCGGCCCACTATCCAGTATCGTTCTAAACCGCATACACAACTGAGTTTGGTATTGCCGCAGGTGTTCCCACAAACAGTTATGGAGAAAATCTTCATCCACCCTTGTAGAGCCCCGCGTGTAAGGATAAGGCCGCATAGTGCATACTCTAGGAGTCTAGGTTTACGCCTCAGCTTAAGGTTCTTTTTTGGGACCATTCCTGCACAATTGTACGCGACTATTTAATAAGTTTTGAAACCATATTCAGGAGAAACCTTCGAGACAGGGATCCTCTATACTCAACCCGAGGACCCGTCCGGTTTTACCACAGTAGAACTGCTCCACGACCTAACCGTTTCTAATCCTACGTTTAAATTTTCTTACAAAGTAAGATTAGTGTATTTTATTACCCTATAAGAAAAGTATTGATACAGACAGAGCTATGATCTTCAGTTCTGTTCACAATACTCTATTAATGAATAATATTGATTGTTAATGAGTTACCTTTATCCTAACTTAGCGTTCTAACCGTAGTGGTGCAGTCATGTCAGATTTTATTCCTGAGATGTTGTAGGTCTCCAACTAGTTTCTAAGTTTGTTCAAGAGTTGTCAGGCACCATTAGCAAAAAAAACGCGATCGTCTTAGCCTCGGCCTGAGCTGTTTGGTGTGGTCCCGTGGGATAGTTTACATATCGCGAGATAGAAATAGATATAGGCTCCCGCAGGATGAGAAGGGTCCTTAGAAATAGGTGAGGTCTCGAAAGATAGGGGTCTCGAAAGATAAAACGAGTCCCGTAGGATAAGAGGATTCGCGAGAAGGTGAGCTTTCGTAGGATAAAGGGGTCCCGAGAAATAGATTGGGTCCTGAGGGATAGGTGGGGTCTTGTGAAATGAGGCGGTTGTAGAAGGAATGGGGGTGGGTCCCGTGGGATAGGTAAGCTCCGAAGGGCATCTCGTTGGATAAGTGGGGGCCCGAAGGATAAATTTGGTCCCAAGGGAAAGGAGATCTCGGGGATAGGTAGGGTGCTGCAGGATAGATTGAGTCCCGTGGTATAGGTTGAGTCCCATGAGATAGGATCGTTTCAAGGATATTTAGTTCCGAGGGAAGAAGTACGGCGGACTCAATCTCGCCCAAAAATATCACGGTTTCAGGCTGGGGCTACGAAACCCTAAAAATTAAATAACGTGCGCTCATAGTACACGCCAACTTCATATGCGTTTTCTCAAAAAGCGGTTTTCTGAAGTTCCAAATTAAAATTCATTATAAACTCTTTTTAAAATAATAGGGTGCAGTTCCGAATAGCTGAATTCTCCGATTGCCTTGAAACTCCGTAGTCTTATGTATTTTGACTCCCTGATTACGAATATGATAGTGAAAATTTGCGACAAGACGATTTTCATGGTGAAACCATAAAAAAGCCCTAGAAAATAATGTTTTTTTCTTTTTATTTAAGTCAATACGCAAAATTTCGCAAAATCGCTTAAACAAAAGTTATAGATCTCATCGAGATACACATTTTTTGTTGCAAATATTTTTTTTGAAGAGTGATAGTTTTCGAGAAAATTAGTGATACATCGATTTTCATGGAAAACCCATAAAAATCATAGACTTTTGCGTTTATCGAAGCCAAAACGCAAAACATCGCAAAATATTCCAAACAAAAGTTGTAGATCTCATCGAGTTACACATTTTTTGTTTCAAATATTTTTCTCTACGAGGGATAGTTTTCGCGGAAATTTGTAATACATCTAACCGTTTGCTCTTTCCTTACTGTTCATTACCATGGCGACAGGCCCTAAGTGGTGACGAGAGACCGTAAGACGTAAGTAATGGCAGCCACCACCGTCTCCAACGTTTCCAACGTCTCGTGGGAGCAGACGTGCCCCCTGTCACTTGTCACAGAAATAATGTTGGTCAAACCCCGACCCCTTTCCAGCTTCTCGTGAGGAGCGGAAAGGCACCCCTCTGACTGGTTACAGAAATGATGTTGGTCAAACCCCTACCCCTTTCCAACGTCTCGTGGGGGGGAGGGGCGGAAATGACCCCTTTGATTGGTTACAGAAATAATGTTGGTCAAACCCCTACCCCTTTCCAAGGTCTCGTGGGGAGCGGAAAGGCACCCCTGTGACTGCGGTTACAGAAATAATGTTGGGGCTTATTGCACTGAAATCTGTTACATTTTATCAGATGTATCACTAATTTTCTCGAAAACTATCACTCGTAGAAAAAAATGTTTGAAACAAAAAATGTGTATCTCGATGAGGTCTATAACTTTTGCTTGAAATATTTTGCAAAATTTCGCGTATTGGCTTAGATAAATGGACAAAATCATGATTTTTATGGCTTTTTTTATGGTTTTACCATGAAAATCGCCTTGCCGCAAATTTTCACTATCATATTCGTAATCAGCAGGTCAAAATACATAAGTATACGGAGTTTGAAGAAAATCGGAGAATTCAGCTATTCGGAACTTTATCCAAAGAATATTTTAAAAATAAAAATATTCACTCTCTGGGAAAGGGACTAATTTTTTCATAGATGAGACTCCTATAGCACTTGTAATTTTTCTAATTTGTTTTGCTTCACCAAAAGATAGTTTCAATCCAGTGATCAGTTTCACCTCAAAACAGCCCAAAATAATCCTTCTCCGTCCTGCCCCACCTTCCTCAACTCTCATTTACTGTGGAAAAATATAATTGCCCATAAACATCATAAAAGTTTACTGTATTTGAATTGTGCAGAAATTGTAGGTAAACACAATTTAGATTCAGAAAAATATGTTTTCCTATCTTCATGGCTTTAATAATAAATGAGGCACTTATAGGTAGGTTCTTTTAGGAACTATTGTAAGAAAACCAGTCACCGTTCTGAAGTGCAGGAAGCTGCCCGTGATTTAATTTAATAAATACATTTATTTTTTCAAATAAAGAATGTGGAATTACAGCATTTATAACATGGAATGTTACATAAACGGGCATTCCATGTAAAAGACAGAAGTCAAGTCATAAATTTTGTTCATTTTCGGTTATTTTGTCGAGTTTAGTATACTATACATTAGTACTAAAGGATTTTGCAAAATTTTCGATATTTTCAAAGCTACAAACAATTAAAAGTATTCGTTAAATTGACATTATGGACACACGCAAAGTCGAAACGAATTTAAAAAAACTGAAACCTAATTTACACTTGAACGTTAGTCTCCAAATAATACGTTATTTTGGATCATGGCCCCCACAAGAAAAACACCATCGTTTTCCTTATTTTATATTCTCAGCTCTGGTTTTTACATTTATGGTAGGACATTTCATCCTTGAAGAAGTTGTGAATTTATTATTGAGCAGGGGAAGTTTTAGAAAAATAGTGTCAGTGACACCAATCCTAATGACAAATATCGTACATGCTTATAAGGTACTTTTCTATATTATCAAACTTGTAAATTAATATTCATATATTAAGGTATCCAATTATATTATTATAATTTCTAATTCATTAAATTAAAAATTCCTATTGATTTCTCAATTTTCAAGTACTTTCTCATTATTGCGTATCAAAAAAGGATTCAGGATCTTTTTGACACTACGAATGGTCCCATGTTCAGCGAGAATAATATTAGGTATGTTCAATATTTTATACACATATTTTCATATCTGTTGATTTATTAATCATTATTTATACTTACTTATATTAAAAAATTATAAAATTGAACGATTAAAAAATGTGACTTTCAAGATAGAACAAATTTAAGTTTTAGGCATTAAAAATGAAAATTCAAACAATTTTATTTTATGAGTGTTAAACGATGAGATATTCAAATTACAATTTTTCTCAATTTTAAAAATAACAAATTTAACTATTTCAGTGCAAGTGAATCTTCTAAATTTAAGAATTTTATACTGAAATTTTTCGCAGTCCAGTAACTAATTTAAAAAATTGTCACTTTTTTTTAACAAATTCCCGAAATATCCGAATAACCGTTTATTTTTGTACGAGTTTATGACACTTAATTTTACTCGTGAATTTTAGATATGAAAGAATTGTGAGCTGGTACACATGGCACGAACTATTTCACCACTTTGCATACCAAAGTATAGGCGGAATTGGATCCACATTCTGGGCATGTTCACCATTAGCTGATTATTTAAATGGAATAAAACTTCTTCCGTTTCCTTGCTGGTTTCCTTTCGATGTGACGAAGTCACCAACTTATGAAATCATTTGGTTCCACCAGGTCTGAGAATGTTTCTTATAATAATAATATTTGAACTATAAACTCGAAGGAAATTAAATTTTTTTACGGAATATCTTAATTTTTTATAGGCAATTTCTTTTATTCTTTGTTGCATCAATAACGTGGCTATAGATATTCTGATCACAGGTTTTATGAATGTAGCCTCTTGCCAGTTTGAATTACTTAAATGCAAAATGTCTTCAATTGGAGAAGATGAAAAACATCTTATAAAATCGAGGAAAAATTCATCAAAATTATCAAAAAATGTCGAAGACCAAATTTACATGAACCTATGTGATTGCGTTCGACACAATATTGCTATATTTGAGTGAGGATTTGTACCATTACATTTTAATATTCTAATGACAGAAATATTTAAAAGTTGAAATACCTTTCAGGTTCGTCGCAGAAATTGAAGACATCTTTAGCACAGTAATATGTATGCAACTGTTTCTTAACTGTCTCATCATTTGCCTAACAACATTTCGTGTATCACAGGTACATAATTTATCGTTTTGAATTTATATTTATTTATTAGCAGAAAATATTGTTGTATTTTTTATAAAAATATGATATTTGTTTCGTGATAGATGAGTACATATTTTACTACAGAAGTGGCTGGGAATCTAGTATACGCATGTTGCATAACATATCAAATTTTTATTTATACTTGGCACGGCAATGAATTGTATCTGCATGTGAGGATTTTTCAGTTAAATAATTATGTTTTGCTTTGAAAAAAAAACCTAAATAATAAGAGGTATCGAAATTTTAAAATAAATATTCAATTACTCGATATAACAAAATACGTATTTAACTATAATTTAGAATGAAAATTTCTCATTGGCAATCTACATGGGAAATTGGTGGAAATTTGGAGAACGAATTAAACAAGCTTTAAGAATAATGATGCTGAGAACTTATCGGCCTCTTTTTATAACAACTGGCTTTTCAATGAAATTATCATTAACGTTATTTGTTGCAGTAAGTGTTACTAGAATTCAATTATATATTTATAATTATTTTTACGCTCTTCGATGTGTAAAACTGTGCACCAGAGTGGTCCAAAAATACATTGCAAAATGTTGATCTCTCCAGAGGGTGAGCCCCCCCCCCCCCCATATTGTGAGGGACTTGGAGAGAGAAATTCTATGTTTTTTTTCAAGTAGGTTAATATTAACACGTGCTCGAGTCGAAATTTAGAACTTCTTTGCAATGCTCAATCACAGAAAAATATTTTCTCTCATCTGAAAACGCTGAAAATTTGTATGTGAATAATATTCATCACGGAAAATTACTAAATATTGTCGATTAATAAGTAATTAAAAACATTTGTATACATAATTAATAAGATTGTGCATTATTGATAATCAGGCAGGTATATATTTATTTCATAAAATTAATTTATAATTCGTTTAAAAGTGATTGAGAATCACAAAAAATTATATGAATAAAGTATTTTATATCGTTAGCTACAAATATTATAAATAAATTTACAAAATTGAAAAATATATCGAAATATATATTTCAGAATTATAATAATTCAAATTTACTGATTTTTCCTACATTTTTATTAAAGTATTACGGTTAGTTTATTTGCAACATGATTTCGTAAAAGAAATATTTTTTTCCTCAGGAACAGTACCATTTTTTTAATTGTTCAATCATTTTGGTTACTAAACAATAACAATTGAGAGATTTTGAAACATTTTCTTAGAGAAATATTACTATTTACGTGACTACCACTTAATTTAGTAAGAAAAATCATTTCTTTCTGTGAGAAGATGTTTCTTGTTTTCATTTTTTTATAATATTTGTTGGACAATAAGAAAAGTCAAAGGTATGAAAAATAATTGACTACTCATCTCGAATTTCGGGATGACGAGACACTTCGTTATATAAACCCAGTGATGTTATTGTCAATGTCAACTTATTTCCTGATGAATATTAGGTTGAATCTTATATAAACTAAATATGTGATACAAAACTAAAATCCTGATAAGTTAGTATTTTCCTGGGATCAATGATACAACAAATGAATGTTGAGAATAATATTTTTCGTTTAAGTCATGTTTGCATTTTGCATTTGGCATGTTCCGTGTTCCAAAATTTGTGCTTTTCCCATCAAAAATCTCATGCTAATTTCAAATTTGAAAAAAAATATTGCAATTTTCATTTTGGGGAACCTCATAGATGGGTAAGAGCCTTGTCCTGTAGCAGAGAAAAAAGTTTTTTTGGACTACCCTGCTATGCACAATGTAATTGCTAGCTTTACTAAGTATCTATTTTTCTATTACAGATATTACAAATGTCCTATACCATATTTACTTTTCTTCGAAGCAGCGCAGACAATACTTAATTTCAAGATACATTTTCAATGAATAATATAGGAAAGTTAATATGTGTGAGTTAAATAAAAATAGTTTTAAGGTGAAAATATAGGTATTCAGAATTATAATATTAATACACTACAAAAAGTTCTTAGATTCAAAGAAAAATTCATGTAGCCTAAAAAAGAAATTTTTTTGTGTCCATGAATTTTTTTTATCTAATTTAATATATTGTTTACAAGCATATATCTCGTGATTTCATTCAAAGAGAGGTATTTAAGTGATATTTATTTAATTCAAAGAAATATTCCTTAGTTCAGTGAGTCGGTTCGCTGAATTAAGATACTAATTATACCTATTTATTTCAATAATTGTGTATTATAAATAATAATTATTATATTAAACATAAAAAATCAGTGAACGCCATTTTTTCACAAACTTTTATTTACACGTATACAACAAGATTAAAATGGACGAGTTCGCTCTAAAGATTAAGTAACTTTTAAACCTGAAGTAAAATACCTAACTTCTAAAAACTATTTTTGATATTCCAATTGACAAATTGGATGGTATATTAATTTTAACATTTTGAATTAAGATTTTTTTGATAAAATTATAACTCGTATCAAGATTTCTACCAAGTAAGAAAAAGAAGCAGCAAAATCAGTCATTTTTCCCGATGAAAAAATATTGTCTGCAATTTCATAGAAAAAATGTTCAGTCATTTCGTAATGAAGACAAAAAAATCTCCAGCTGTAGAAAGTACTTTATGCAATTTATTAAGCCATTTCTGACAACAACCTTTTTTCAAAATTTTTTTCTTACTTGCTACACGTAGACAATCATTATTAATTTATCATTCGAAAAACTTTTGTCGCTTATTTCGACACGTTTGCATTATATAATTATTAGGTAATTATTATTTTTATTTCGATCATTATTGTCAGTTTCATGATTAGAATATAATTCCATTCCCCAAATTTTATTTTGGGAAATTCAAAACAACCTAGTCACACTTTTTGGAGAACAACCTGGATAAGTCTGGCAACTAAAGTAGCAGATAAAAAATTGACTATTCCACCTTTACATGCCTTGCGATTAGGAAGATTCTAATGCACAAATCATAACTATTATATATATATATATATAAATTATTGTTTACATAAATAATTTTGATGTGAATTATTATTCGCTATATAAATTATTTTATTTACAGACTTCGTTCATCGAGGAATTACAAAAGCGAAAAAAACACTAGAATTTACTAAATTGCATTCGCTAATTAATTGATAGATTACAAATACTTAATGAGAAAATAATTATAATAGCATTCAAGGAGCCCCTTCTGATTATAATAATCACCTAAGCTAAAATACTGTTTTCAACGGAATTCGCAATTTTCCGAGATAATAAAACTAATGATACAAAGTAGCTGAAAGTTGTCTTTTATCCATTTTTTTTAATTTAAACTATTAATTTTATTAATTTTAACACAATAAAATTAATAGTTAAAATCAATTTATATTGCATGATTTCACTTGTTGTCTTTTCTAGAATCAACTGAAATATCCAGTAATAAAAATAATTACTACAAAGTGTAGAATTCAGTTGTAATATTAGAAAATTATTGTCTTCAATAAGTCATCATTAGTTGTCACAACTAGGCATAAATTAATTACTTATTTGGATCTGATTGCTAAAATTGAGATTCAATCAAGAGATATTTTTTATTCTTGAAGAAAAAAATATCAATTGTTGGATTAACATTTTCAATACAAATATTTTGTATAAAAACATTTGAGTTAATACATAATTAATATTTTCTTTATAGTTTGTAATTGAGATATGATATGCCCAGCTTTGTTATTTGCTAAAAAATGATCAAATTTAACTACTATTTCCGGTTTAAAAAAATGCTGGTTTTTAAATATCAATCTAAAAATTAATCCAATTAAAGGACGGTATGTGGAAAATATTTCTGCCTGAGGTAGGTGCTGTTGAAGGTCTATCATTCGATAAAGGCCATTTCAGAGCAGAAATAACTGCAAACTTGGCGCACCAAAACTGCAAACACTAAAATTTGCAAAAAAACAATATTCTTATGAACAAAATAAATTAAAAAAAGTGTATTCTATAAATAAAGAACAAGAATTACTGACAGGTGAGGAAAATGATTCTGAACTTAGATTACAAAATTAAATTCCCAACTTTGATAACGACAATTGATAATAACATATTTTGGAAGTGAAAATATCCAATTTTCAAAAGAATCATTTCTTTCGATATAAATTAGAGAGCTGAAGCAATTTTCGTTGAAAGAAGACAACAACATTTGTACTCTCGTGTCACTCTTAATATGTAACCATCACCGAGGAGTTAATTAGTTTCTCCGGCAAACTTTCAATCGAAGAACGTACATTGCATTAATTATGAAATTAAGCCAATCAGCAAACCCGAGGAAATTTTTAGATCGTTTTTGAGAATTGAAAATTAAAACTTGCATAAATGGTTTTAATTATTGATCTTGGGTAACAATTGACAAAGTTAGACATTCAATTTAATTTGTCTGATTGACTTAATTCTAAGCAAACCAACAGCCAATTTAGGAAGAGATAAGATTTAGTTACAAGAATAAGCAAGTAGAATAATAGGTAAGAATAAATAATTAAATAATCACAGTCCGTTTAAGTGGTACCCCTAATTCGCTTTCGTCAACAAAAGTCATCGGAGCTTTCGATATTTGCTTTAAGAAGATTTTCAATACTTTTCATCACCCGAGTCCAGATCGATTATTAATTCTAAACATGCCTAAAAATTGTAAAACGTTTTGCAAATCATGCTTTTTGTAGTTTTTATAGGTATTAATTCTATTCTTTTAATTACAAATGAAAAATAAATTAGTTTTAAATATCGATCTAGATTCTAGTTTTTTATACAGATACAGTACTCAAAAGCATTGTCAAGAGGCAGAAAAGCGGTTTTTCTACACATTCAAAATCAGCCTGTCACACACGAAAGAAGACACATCCATACGTTGTAATTTTCCGTTGGGAAATAATTTTATCGGAGACACAGAAAAGCAGATTGGACAGAGTTTAATCAAATTTATAGTTCCTGCCTTTAAATTATGGAACATTTGGTAATCGACTTCAATTTTTGGTTAAGAAAGTTTTATTCATTAAATTATTTTTTGCTTTTCGTTTAAATATTTGAAAAGGAATTCTCTGGGCAATGTGCTTTTGAGTGTTATATAATTTATAATCTATCGTCAGTCCTTTCCTGATAATATAATTATAATATAATATAATATATAATATATATAATATAATATATATAATATATATAATATATATAATATATCCTGATAATATAATTATTGTGTTTAGTATAGTATTTATTTACGGAAAGGATGACGGTTTATCCGAAGACCCAGGAATTATTGGATTCGGATTCTTCTCTTTTTCATCTTCGATTTTTGCATTGGAATCTTCACTAGCTTTCTGATTTGCTTGTTCGGTTTGCTGGGCAATCTCGAAATTTTTTAAATATTCGATGACCTGCAAATGACCAAAATGTTCTGCTTCGTCTATTGGTCTCTTTCCCCACCTAAAATATAGTGATCCTATGTCAATTATTAGTTTACATCATTTTTACATTCTCATTAATGAGAGTGCATTGTATAATCGTCCAAATTTTCGATATCCAGTTTCTGAACATCATAAAATGTTGGCACTATCTGTCTGTATGTATGTTTGTATGTGTGGTTACCTGAATATTTGTGGCCTAGCTATTTTTTGAAGGACTTGTTCGATCAAGTCAGTCTTTAATACGCTTTTTTAGGGTCCCAAAATTAAGTTCAAGTTCGTTAACCAGATATTACGACCAAAATTAAGAAATTTAGAGCATTTTCAAAATTTGAAAAAAAATTGTTTCAAAAATTTCAGAAATTGTGAATGTTTCTGGTACACGCCAAAAAGACTTGCCAATCATCCTAATGGCATTTTTAATTTCGATTATTAAAACCTAATTTTTGATATATTATTAATTATTATCGATAATTTAATTCAAGATTTTGAGAATTTTCAACGAATAAAAAGAACAAATATTTTTCTAATAGATTAGGAAATTTTTATCAAAACTTTTCATAAATATCAAATATATTTCTCGGAACCAAAATACAAAAGTTTTAGCACTTATCTTCGAAGTTTCTGGTACACGGTGAAGATACTTGCAAATAATCCTCATGACATTTTTAATTTCGATAAATATTTAAAAAGTTATATGCATCGCAATACTTTGAAAATGTTCAGAAAATAGAAGAAAAAACTATTTTTATGTTGAAGAAAAAAATTTCAATCCAAATTTGTATTAGATATCAAATATATTTCGAAACTATGTTAACGAAATTTTCGATTAGAACGTACCCGCACGCCACAGGCGCGCTCAAAATTGGCTCCAAGCGCTGCGCGCAATGAGAATGTGCCCGCGCGGCGGGTGATATTTTCTAACTACAAAGCCAGTATGTAACAAATATTCATTCTATTCGTCTTATATTGAATTAATGAGAGTTTGTTATAACTAGAAAATTGTGAATTGTATCTTAATAAAATAAAATTATTAGTTATAATTTTACCTGTCCTTTGGATTGTTGGGAACTCCACACTGTTCAATAAGAAACTCAACACAATCCAAGTGGCCTTCACTTGCTGCCAAATGTAAAGCAGTCCGACCGTCGTAATCCGATAAAGTCATATCCATTCCACTCAAACGATGCCTGCATGAACAAAATGTTAAAAAATAATCAATAAAATACCGTACTTTAATTATTAAATATTTTTGTATGTGTACTAGAGAGCGTTTGAAGTAAATATCTGTAAATAGCAACAAAAAATCGGCTGGTGCATAATTTTTTTAAGAAAATTGTTATAAATGACCAATTCCTTTTCAAATCAGGCAAAATTTCAAGAAAAGTCTAGGTCATGGCGTTAGAATAATGTTTTTTTTATATATATGATTCTAAAGTGAGAAAGAAGAAGCACGTATTACACAGTTTGATCACAAAATTAAATTTTTATTCTTCACAATTATTTGAAGATTTCCTACCAATTCTCAAAAAATGGCAGACAAAATGGCGGCTGTTTTCTTCTAATTACTGTCATATGCACAACATATTTTTCGAGTTTTGTTTTTGGTAAGCCACTGCTTCGCATTGAAAAATTATTTTTAAAAATTCAAATTTTCGCATTTTTCTCGGAAACAGCGAAGGTGCCAAAAATGGTTTAGCCTGGATAAAACTGACGGGGTACTTTCCTTATATAAGCAGAAACTGTTAACAAGTATGAGAAGAGATAAAAAAGGTGGGGCTTTCCAGAAAACTTTCTTTATTTTTATCATCAAATTTTGAAAAACTGAACGTAAAATATTTTCAAGAAAACCCCACTTTTTTTGTTCTTATCAGTACTTTTGAAAAGCTTCTGCTAATATAAAAAACATCGTATCAATTTTATACAGGCTAAACCATTTTTGAGGACGGAATTCTTTTTTTAATATAAATTTAATTTTTTCTCTTAAATGATGCAAGATATCACGAAAGAGTTTTCTTGTATAAATTGTATAGGTGTGTAAACTTTTATTTAAACACGTTATTGTACATTCCATTGTTTCCAAGAAAAATTGGGAAATTTTATTTTTCAAGAATAATTTTTTCAATTTGAAGCAGTTGTTCATCAAGAACAAAACTTAAGAGATATGTAGTACATCTTACCCCCGACTTCTCATGTCAAAAAAAATCTGGAATACTCATGCTCGTTCGAAAAATATTGCATTTTAACAAAATTTCTGTCAATTTTTGAAAATTTGCAGGAAATTATCGAATGATTGTAGATAAACAAAATAAAAATTTTGATTTCTCATAATCAGTCGAACGTTCAACAGTAAAAGCAATTCGATCACTCCGTGGTGAAAATTTTTCGCTATAGAATGATATTTCCAAATATGAAATCGTTTCTACGACCTAGCGTGATATCTCTACCTGATTTGAAATGGAATTGGTCGAACGATTTTGAAAAGTTCCAAAAATATATTTAAATAATCTAATTTGCCTTACCTTCGTTTTTTATTTTTACTTTGTTATTGCTACCAATATATCCAATTTAAAAATAAATGCAATGACAGTGTAATAATTCCTTATATTGATGTGTAATGATGTTGCGACTACGATGATGGAAGAAGCCAAAATTATGCCTTAAAATTTTTTATAGAAATCCCGAGTACGACTCACCACTTGATTATGTCTTTCATACTGCATGTATTTTTGTGTGCGTGAATTCATATAATTTGCGTATAAATGTAGGTGTTTTTTTAATCAATAAAAAATATCTTCTTAAATTTAGTATTTCTCGTGTATTTATATTACTAAAAAATTCATATATTTATCATTCAAATAATATTTACCTTCTCATCGCTGTCACATCACCACTTGCTGCACTGAATAGTAAATTAACGATTGACAATCCTTTGGTTTCATATTTGTGCCTCCTTGGATCTTTTTTATTTGTCGCGTGCTTTAAATTATCGTACCTGTTGAAACAAAATTATTCCGAATCAGGCGATTTTCAAAAATACTTCTCAATTTAAAAAAATATCTGAAAAATTAAAATTTATAAATAAAATGAATGTACTAACCTGTGGAAATTAAATTCTGAGACCAACTCTTGGCAAAATTGTACACCTCTACAAGAATTTCCCATTGGATCCAATGGAGGCGACCAGGTGCAAATCCCCATAACATTTGGAATGACAACTAATAAACATCCTGATACTCCTGATTTTGCTGGTATTCCAACCTGAGAAATAAATATATAACAATTGTTAAAATTAGACCCTGCTGAAAGTAGAAAGATTGAAAAAGGCATAAATTGGAGGATAAGAAAAGATAGAACTATTCTATCTCTCTCAATGGGTAACTTTGTTTCTCTAAGACGCTATATTTTCCTATTCCCAATCTCATTTTCAATCTCTTTCTCTACCTTTCGTGATCGAGGTCTCTTATCGTTTTCTATCCCTTAGTCTATCTATCTATCTATTACAAACTTCAATCTTTTTCAGTCGAAAAATTTTATTTTTCAAATTTTCATATCCTATCGAATCTATAAGGCCTGTCCTAATAAGATTTGATAGTATTTTAGTGAGAATCTATTCATGGATAAATATTAAATTTCTCAATGGATAGAATTTGATAAAAATTTTGGAGGATAGGATTTGATATCAATTCTAGTTTGATTAGATTCGATAAAGGTTTAATGAGCATACTTTGATAGTAAAGTATAAGATTTTTCGATGCACAGATTTTGATAAAAATATCCTAGATTCCGAAAAATGTGATTTGATACAAGTATTGTACTGGTAAGATTTGATATAATTTTGATGAAAATATGATGATAGACAAGTATAGGATTTATAAATGGATAGAATTTAATCGAAAAGTCTATCAAATGTGCTGATAGATTTTGATTCGTGAAATTCGCTTGATTGAATTATATAGAATTTTTATAAAATGTAATGATAGAATATGATTCGTGTAATTTGTTGGATTCAATTTGATAAGATTTGTAAAAAATGTGCTTATAGCATTTTATATAAGTTCTACGCGTTGATAGAATTTGATTGAATTTTCCTTAATTGTATAGAATTTGATTCAATATCATGTTTTCTCTGGATAGAAACTCTACGCAATTTTATAACTTTATCGATTAATGTGTAAACATCTCAGACCTCAATATGGGGAGTCACGCCTGAGTCAAGTGAGACCATGGCTCGAAAGTGTAATGCAAGGCTCTGACACACGCGTTGTGTCGTGTGTCAGAGACCGGAGGCTTGCTTCTCTTCACCCACTCAAAGAGCCCTCAATTATTCTTTCGACTTTGCACAGCATTTCTCTCTCTCTCTCTCTCTCTCTCTCTCTCTTCCTCTCTTTCCTCCTCATCTTTCCCTCGCCCCCTCTCGATTATCCCGAAGAAAATTGTTTTACAGTTTATTATTATTAAAACTAGGGTACTTGTTCAACCTATTGGAAAATAGATGTCTGGAAACTTTTGCACGACATTACATATGGGAGAAAATACATTTTTATATTCCTACATGTACGTGAATTATTATTTGCTTTATGTAAGATTTCAATTTCAGTTAACGTTTACCAAGATGTTTACACATGAATCTATCTTGGGTCATAGTTTAGGACACACGTGATTTTCTTTCTTTTAGAATGGTTCCTTACTTTGAAAGCAAATTGTCCACTGTAATCGTACATTCCACAACTGTGCATCAGACTCAAGACGTCACGCACACTTTCTGGTTTGAGAACTTTTTCCTCTGTAGTAGGACAAATTCCACCGTTTGCTAAAGTAGCAGCCATCACAGACATTGTTTCGCAATTTGCTTCCATTGCACAGCACTAAAATCATTATTAATATATTTTTGTAGCTAGAAACCAATTTTTAAGGGTCACAACAATTTAGACATTATTTCATTATTGTTGATAGTTTTCTTCATGAGAAACTTTTAATTTATTACCTGAAAGTAGAAATCCATAACTTCTTTAAGATCGACTTTATCTGGATAGCATTTGTGCTCCCTCATGTAAAAACCGAGAGCGTAATTTCTATCAGCGGCTTCCCTTTCAGATAGAAAAACTGCATTGTTGAAACCAAGATTCTCTCCTCCAGCCAATCTCTTAAAACAATTCATTGTAAAATCAAATTTTTCTGCCAACGCCATTTCTGGCTTGATTAGAGCTTTGAGAAGAGAACAGATCAAAATAGCTCCTGCGTTTATCATTGGATTGTGTGGCTTCTCTAAATGATAAAAAAATCAAAATTAGAAATGCAAGTCCGGAGAATTTCAAAATTTAATGAATCTACATTTCAAATGAAGGGTAGAAATGCAAAAGGAGTCAAGCGCCATTTTTCACTTTTTTCAGGAGAGACTAAAAACATGTTGTAGATTCAGCGGGACCATTTAAGAAAACAATAAGAAAGTGCTTTCGAGATACTTTCATGCTTTATCGAACTAAAAAAAGTTTGCTCACAAAAAGCTGACCGGTTTCTAGAAAATGAATGAAACAGGTCACGTTTCGAGGTTAGATTTTGGGTCCGTATCGACCTCGGTATCGACTTTTAACATCTTTCAACATTATTGTGGAGTCAATTTGCAGTTTAAGAAAAAACTAAAAATTTGAATTCTAGCTGTGAATGGACGAATCGATTTCCAAAAAGTTTGTTTTAAAAAAATCATGCAGTTTCGCGAAATTTGAAAATCCAATTATGACTTGAAATGGCGTAAAACTGACATTTCAACTTCAAATCACTTAATTACTTAATATTTCCAAAAAATAAGGAATTGGGTTTTAGGCTATTTAGTGCTGAACGGAAGGGACCCAATAGTAATTAAAAATGATTAGCCAGTGTCGAGAAAAATGAAATTTGATTTTTTACTTTGTGGCTAGAAAAGCTTCTCTGACTGTGAACACAAAAACACAAGCCAAAGCTTTTTTTAGTGGGAATTTTGAAAAATGATGCCCCAAGAAAATCCTTTGGCAGGCATGTGTAGTAGAATTTATCTGATTTTTTGAGCTAATAAACCTGATTTCGAAAATTTGGCGCTTGACTCCTTTTGCATTTCTACCCTTCAAATATCAAATGCGATCTTCAAGTCCAATTCAATTTACATAAATTCAAATTCGGCATTCAATTTAAAATTAATTTCAGACTATTTCAAAACACACCGCGTAACTTTAATAAAATCATCTTGATGTCCAATTCCAACATACTTATTTGTGATAATTAATAGTAGATAGGCTGGGCTGGTCCTAATCACAGATTCCTGTTACCGATATGTTACCGACATGGCTCTGTTCCATGCTTAAAAAAACGTTGTTCATCTCAGTGTCACATTTAGAAGGTTCGAGATTGATATGGATGGTATTCAAATTGATAAATTATGATGACGTAATATCCGCTTTTACATTCCAGAGGATGTGATAATTGCAATGGAATTCTGTTTTTGCAACTTAAGAATCTTTTTTTCTAAGAAGCGAGTTTGATTTTTCAATAACAAATTTCTTGGCCCCCCCCCCCCCCCACTTTGATATTTCCCGACAAACAAATTGTTAACGTTGTATAAGTAAGTGTAACGTTGCACGGTCTTTAATAAATGCATTCCAGAAGTATAATGTGTCACTTGTCTGCAAAGTCATCTTTTTGATATTTTTTACAACAAATCCTTTGGCGGTATTGCCTTTAATGTGACCGAGAAACAAATGGTTTGAAGCTTTTATAACTACATCATAAGTATGGGAACTTGTCTTTGATTTTTTAAATAACAAGTAAATAGCATATTAGATAAAACTCGGTTTTGATTATCTAAGTAAGATTACTTTTACCTGTTCAGGCATACATGGTATTTTATAACACGACGTGTAACACAGGTATGTTGTTTTGTCACTTGTTTTTAAATTTCGAGTGGCATTTTTCCAAGAATGGCACCTGTAGCGGCGGTGCCATAGAGCGTTCTTACAATTTGTTGAGTTGATGTACTGTTTGTCTGTGATTGTGGACCATAAGATTGATTTTTTTTAGTTCACTACCTTAAAAACATTGAGAAAATTCTGCAGCTACAGTGTTTCGTGTCCGTGCTAAGTGTATAGAATATTTTTTGATGGCGTCATTGAATGATACTGCTCAATTGTAAGAAATTAATTTTACGTGTGTACATAGACACGTCGATTATAATATAGAACCTTCTAGAACTTGAAGATAATAAAGGTAATATTATCCAAATAAAAAAAATATTGAAAAGTTGATTGAATAGTATATAGGTACAAGAAAGGCACCTAAAGAAATAAAGCATTTCTTATGGTAGGTCATATATTCAGGATCTGAATAATATTACTGAAATTTAAAAGCCGATATTACGTCATTCTTAATTTATCAATTTAAATACCGTCCATATCAATCATGAACCATCTAAATATGACACTGACATGAACCACGTTTTTTTAGTATGGAGCAGAACCACCCATACGAAAAGATATGACAGGAAAAAAATTACAGGTGTGTCATTTTTTTCCTGTCATTTTTTTTCTGTCATTTTTCGCGACCACAAGAAAATGACAAGGAAACGACAGGCAAAATAACAGGCAAAACGACAGCCTAAAATGACTGGCCCTAATTGGCCATAATTTATAATAATATCATGCGAACATTATAAATTATCGACGACTTGCAGATTTATTCGTGAAATATTTGAATTTTTCCTGTAGAACTTAAAAAATCATTGGCAGAAGAAAAATATTATTACGGGAATTTTCATGATGAAACACCTTTTTGTAGCCTGTGCCTAATTTCAAATTCTGTTCCAACACATCAATTGTGGAATGTGTTCGATTTGCCATCCTTACAAAGCGCTAAACTTAAGTACCACTTAAGCAACAATTTCAGACTATTTTCAAGTTTTTTCATTCCCTTAACAAGTTTACTGCGACTGCGTGCTGCCAATTCCATGATCCGACAAAGAATGGTCTCGCCACGCGCATCTACAAAAAGTGAACCAATCAAAGGGTCCGTAGATGGCGCGCGTCGAAACCATACTTTGTTGGATCATGGAATTGAGAGCACGCAGTAAACTTGTTAAGGGAATGAAGAAAGTTGAAAAACAGTTGAAAAAAGTATGAAATTGTTGCCCGTGGAACTTAAGTTTAGCGCTTTGTAAGGATAAGAAGTCTTTAAAATGGCAAATCGAACAGATTCCACAATTGATGTGTTGGAAGAGAATTCGGAATTATACACAGGCTACAAAAAGGTGTTTCATCATAAAAATTCCCATAATAATAGTTTTCTTTTGCCAATGATTTTTTAAGCTTTACAGGAAAGTTCAAATATTCCACGAATAAATCTGCAAGTCGTCGATAATTTATAATGTTCACATGATATTATTATAAATTATGGCCAATTAGGGCCAGTCATTTTCGACTGTCTTTTTCCTGTCATTTTGCCTGTCGTTTTCCTGTCATTTTCTTGTGGTCGCGAAAAAATGACAGAAAAAAAATGACACACCTGTCATTTTGTTCCTGTTACATCTTTTCGCAAGGGCATGTTGATTACATGTCGGTAACAGGAATCTGTGCTTAGAACCGGCCCAGCCTATCTGCTAAGAATTGAAACTCACTTCACAATTTCAGTCGAGTTTTGAGACTTTAACTTCCAAGGAATTCAAATTAGACTTTTAGTTTTATAATTTTCGAAATAAGTGAAGGCAGTTCAAATCCTGATAAATACACCATTAAGAAAGGTAGCCAGCATTCAATTATTAACCGTTCGAATATTTATTTTTTAGTATTAAAACACATTTATTTCTTAACAAACGTAAAAAAGCGATATTTTAAATTCGTTCACTGTATCATATTTTTTTGAAACACAATGTTAAAAAAAGGACATTTGACAGAAAAAAATGTGTTCTGAGCTCTTGATACTTATATAATTTAAAAAAAGGGTTAAACAACCATCGCAAGATCCTACTGGGAGCAACTGCCATCTACAAAATGACAACGGCTCCCAGTAAAACCGCGGTAAATCACACTTATGGCCACGTCTCACGGCCGTGAGATGGGTGGCACGATCAAATTACGACAGGCCGACGAAATCCTCGCGTGTCTTAAGGACACGAAGCGACCCAAATATGATAGCTTGTTGCATGAATCTCGCAAGTGACTTGGCATAATTTTGGCACGCGATATGGCTTTAAGGTTTCGACTTTCGAACCAGTGATAGTTTCGCACCTCCGAGACAGAATATTTCAGGTACAGTGGTTGCAGCTCTCTTTTAAGGTCTTCATATCTCTCCTCCTTTTAGCAAATAGAAAATATTCATCTTGTTTCGCGAAAAAAGTACTGTTCCCTCTTATATGTATCGAAATAGCTATCAGACTTAATAAACTGCAGAATAATGTCAACACCTAAAATGAAGCTTTGTTATAAATGCCTTATCAAATAGATATTTTTAACCTTTTTTCGCGGAAATAATTCGTTGCCATATAATATCTATCAAAATAGCGTATGGGTCTTATTAAACTCCAGGAAGTTATTAACACTTAACATTTATCTTCGTCAAAAATAATTTGAGTTTTCCAACCGAGCAAGTCACGCCTACCCCGAAAGGGAAATGGCTTAATGGTATAATAATAAATAGAACCTTTTCATCTTTTTTCGTGGGAATTTTTTTTCCGCAGCATGTGTATTGAAATAGTTTATGAGGCTTATTTAACTTTAGGAAGTTTTTAGCACTTAGCAGTATGCTTTATTTTAAATAAATGAAGTTTACAAATAGAAACCATTCATCTTTTTTCACGGAAAAAAATTCGTTGCCTTCTAATATCTATCGAAATGGCTTAACAAACTTACTAATCTCTATATAGTTGTTAACACTTAACATTTAGCTTTGTTGTAATTTATTTGAGTTAACGTTAACAAAAAGAACATTGTCAACCTATTTTTGTGAAAAAAAATCTTTGCCATCTAACATCTATCAAAATTGCTTATCAGATTCATTAAACTTCATAAAGTTGTTAACAATTAACATTTAGCTATGTTATAAATAGATTCGATAAAAACTAGATAATTTTCATCCCTTTTCGCGGAAGAAATACTTTTCCTTATTATATGTATCGGAATAGCTATCAAATTTACCAAACTGTAGATTACTGTTAACAATTAACTTGTACCCAGGCGGAAATATTATATATAGTTTATATACAGTATGAAGTATTATATATAATATTCATTTGTTTTATACATTTTTTATATGAAAAATTGAATATTATATATAAAACTTCACACTATATACAAACTATATATAATATTTCCGCCTGGGTAGTTTTGTTATAATGTTTAAATTTTTAGAGCATAGCTGAATATTAAGTGTGAACAACATTTGATAATATAGGATTTAAAATAATTTTTCTCGCGAGAAAGCAATGCAATTTTTTTATTTGTTCACTCGAATTATTCAAGAAAGCTATAATATGGCTTTCTTGCTACCACTCAACATATTGTGTTGAGTGGTAGCAATGCTCTGTACGTTAATAAGCCTAATAAGCTGTTTCGTTACATATTCTAAATAGCAAATAATTATTTACCGCAAACAAATTTTCTATTATTTTATAAACTTAAATTATTCATAAAAACTCTAAATTTTGAGTGTTAACTGTATTCTGTAATTTATTGAGTCTGAAAAGCTACATCTGGGAAAAAGAATGAATAAGGTCTACTTGTTTATCAAATTTGTTTATAATAATCAAATTTCACATTAAATAAATTATTTGCCTTTCTGTTTGCTCAAATTGTAATTAAAGTTGATTCGAAATATATCTAAGTGTCAAGAGCTGAGAAAAAAACTATTCTTTGAAAAATTTAGATTTTCATAACTTTTTTTTTTTAAATAGGCTAGAAAGGGGAAAAAATATCGATTCGCACCTTTGTTCATAAATCAATCCTCTTGAATTCTAAAAAAAATCTCTAGAACTGTTAATAATTAAAAGCTTGGAGACATTTTTGAATTTGATGATCGAACGAAAAGCCTTAAACAATTTTATATATCCAAGCGGATAGATAGGACAAATTTTTTTTTCGAGAACGGCTCAACTAATTTTGATGTCCCAAAAATGTTCAATTATTTGAAAAAAATTTTATTAACCAATGTACAGTTTGACTATTTTTTAATCAATAGGCTAATTTTTTTCATGGTATCAACTAAACATGTCTTATTGAAGACTCTTTGTTCTTTTACTCTAAAACTTCGCAAACATTCTTAAATATGTAAAGAATAACTCCTTGCTAATACTTTTGCATTTGATCAATACTTGTTAAGACTTTTAACATTTATTTGAAAAATTTGTACACATAAATAACAATGTTTTCACTTTGAAATGTATCATAAAGAAGAATCATCGAAAAGACATTTTTAATTGATTCCGTGAAAAAATGTAGCCCATTCATTAAAAAATAGTCAAACACTACATTTGTTTATAAAAATTCTTTAAAGAATCGCCAAATCCTATCTATTTTTGATAAGTCGTAATCAAATATTAATTTTTCTTACATTTTAGACCAAAAATATGGATTTCAGTATTGATTAAATTTTGTATACTATCATACATTTTTTTGTAGTTTTTTTCATCCACTGTAAGTTATTTCCCGATAGTTCTTTCTCTGATTTAACACCTTTTTTAATAAGTCTAAAAGTAATAGGCTGAAAATTGATTTGTCCACTGATATTTTGTTTGACCCAATTCAAACCATACTAGCTAGATAATTCCTAGATGGCAAAATTAGCCAAAACAACTAGATATTTAGGTAATACAGCTTGAAATTTAGGTAAAACAGCTATATTTTCTTAGAAGAAGAAATTCAGCTAAACTTCTGGTTGGGACAGCTAAACCATTTTTTTCAGGTAGCTTCAAAATCATTAATTTTTTAAACTATGAATTATTATCCTTCTGATAGTTTAGGCAATTACATATGTTGTACTAGATAAGACAAAGATTTTTGTAGTAAAACATGGTGGTAGTACATATATTAAATGCATCCCGTATAAAAAATTGAAAAAAATTCGAAAATTTGTTTGTACCGGTATTTTGTAATCTACAATTATTTTCTAGCATTATCCCATCGTATCGGTAACATATTTTTTGAACAACGAAATCGGTGAAGCCGTTCTCGAGAAAAAAATATTTTTTAATTTTCCAAACGTCATGCCTTTTCAAATTCCATGTCCTATTTCAATACAATTTCAAGACTTTTCAAGTGAATTAAAACAAAAGATACTTGGTATTATTTAATTACACTGAAACCTGGATTTGTGCACGGTTTCCGGCATGAACCGCAGTGGCCTGCGACACAAATTCAGGGACTCCGAACGTAAACAGGCAGGGTCGCATGAATCATTTCTGTTGGATTCGGACGTATTACGCAATATGATGCAACTAATGTGCTGAGAGTGCGACCCGCGTGGTATCTGTCATGCTTGACTGAGCACCGCTTCTATCTCGGTCCCGCGGCTCCCTTCATCACCAAATTGCCGAGGACAGCTATTCTAGGAACGCACAAATCCAGTTTACGTAAATCCAGGTTCCAGTGTACTAAAATTAATATTTCAATTATTGAAACATTTTAGACTCACTATTATAATCGAGAACGAGCTCGTTGAAGTTCCTTCCTGAAGGTTCTTGTCCCACATATTGATGCACAACTTCCTGGCCCAGTCTTTCAAGCGCAATAGCATAGGTCAAAGGTTTGCTGGTACTTTGAAGAGTAAAAGGAACCGTAGTGTCACCAATACTGAATCTTTGGCCATCTGTGGTACAAACAGAAACGCCCCAATATTCTGGATTCATTCTGGCTAATTGAGGAATGTAAGAAGCCACTTTTCCTTCCGTATTTGTCTTGCATTTCCAATAAAAATCCTCGATATGTTTCGTAAATCCAGCCCAGTCCGGAATTATAAACTGATGCCGAAATGCTCTCGATATCAGAACTATATTCGGAGTAATAATCCTGCGAAAAATTTGAATTGAAAAGTTAATTTTAAAATTAGTTTTAAAATCTCAACTTATTTATTAAGAATACGATACTGACTTTTTGAATTGATCTCTGTCCAATTTTTGTGTCTCGTGAGATATGCCTTCATGCCCACCAGTTTTCACGTGCTCTCTTTTTAAATTATCTGATAATTCCTGTAGCCGTGGGTCATTTTTTTTCAGACCTGTCGATCTCAAGGCCTGCAAAAGAACAGTTATGAAGTGTCAATAAAAAAAATCTCTTTACTCTTGGAAGAAAATGAAAAGTACGAGTAGACTTTTCTTACTTACAGCCAGAAACTTTCCCACCGGTAAGAGGCCAGTTTCTTCATTTTTGAACATGTCGAAGATTACATCCTCGGCATTTGTCGCCTGATCCTTATCCATTGTGCTGGAAAAAAAGTTTTGTTAATAATAATATGAAAATAAAAAGGTAAAAAAATATTTTCAAAAATCCAAACTCAGAAAATAAATAAAAATAAATAAAACGATAATTTGAAGAATCCTGAAGCTAAATAAAAGTTAGAAACCACAGAAATAGAAAATGGGATTCGGCTGTAATTTGAAATTTTCTTCCGTAGTAGTGGCAAATAACACCTCCAAACATTTTTTGAATATTCCAAAAATTAGCAAAGATACAGAACTTTGAAATTTTTTGTAACTTTTTTTTGAAAATATCGTGTCTTCGGTTCAATTTGATCGATTTTGATTTTCAAAAGCGGAAATTTTTGGTAATAAAATATACTTTCAAATGAGCGCCAGTATTTCTCAAATTACAAAAATCAAAGGCACCCTGCATGGAGCAGGGTAACCGCAAAACACGATTCGGCTGAAATTATCTCAACACAAAGGTGCAAACACTAAACATTTTTTCCTAGATTTGACTCTGGGGTGTCTCACAACTATGTTTCTATGAAAATTAAAATTTTCGTCGTCATTTTTTTGAAAAACATACGTTTTTAATTCTAAAAAATCGTCATTATACGTTTAAAGTAAAAAGAGCCCATTTGTTTCTGAAATAAAATTTTATTAAACTGGCATATTAAATAATTTTTTGTTCCACCTTATTTTTTCAACATATTTTTCGATTTTAAGAGGAAAAATTGTTTTTTTTACAGTTTTATGGGAGATTGAAGTTGATTACGTTATAAAAGAATTTATTTTCGGTTAGCAAAATAAGAAACTAACTTAAAAAATACAAATAAAACAAGTTTATTCATTCAAAAAAAAAACATTGTTCATTCATTAGGCATGTACTATAATAAACGTTTCTTCAAATATGTTAGCTACTGTATACTCATAGGTTGCCCGCAAAACTTTAGTGAGTTTTTAATATTTTACATTTTCAACAAAATTTGAATCTGAAATTTTTTCATTTGAAAGTATATTTTAATGCAAACCATTTTTTCTTTTGAAAATTAAAGTCGTCCAAATAGAGTCCAAGATACGGTATTAAAAAAAAAAAAGAAATTACAAAAAATTGTAAAGTCCCGTATCTTCGCCAATTTTTAAAATTTTTTAAAAATATTTGAAGGACTTATTTTCCACTACAAAGGAAAAAAATTCTCCAAGTTACAGCTGAATCTCATTTAGTGACGAAACTTGGTGTGATGAAATGACATGGCTTCCACCATTGGCGTAACTTTTTTTCATTTTCATATTTAGCGTGTAAATATTAATTAACATTTGTAATATTAAACATTTTATTTTCATGATGGAAAAAGATTATTTCAAAAACACACTCGAAAAATCTCCTGACATTGAGAAAAAAAGAAAAGTGAGAACTTTAGATTAAATTATTACAAGGACACTGAAAGTCCCATTTAAGTAACTCCCATTTAATTCCTTTCCATAATTTCAGTCGCCGGCATCTTGGTGATGCGGGGTCGCGGGACCGAGAGAAAGGCGTTGCTCAGCCATGCGTGACAAACAGTAGCGTAGCGACAAAGTGAGCAGTACCCTCTGCGCGTTAGTTGCGTCAGCGGTAAGCATGCGTCCGAAACTGCCCGATACCGCACTTAAATCTGATTCGAAGAAGAATTGTCATTCATATGTAAGGCATGCTTAACTATTTCCTATAGACTCATGCATATACTAGGAATGATGAAAGATAAATATAGAATTTATCAATTACCCACATAGCACACTTCCCGAAAACCAGGTTTTTCCCTGGTTTAGACCTATGCTTTTCCCGAAAAAACCTGGGTCAGACCTGGTTTTTTCGGGAATTGTGCTATACTAGACAAAAAAAGCGATCTTATCAAATGGTTAGATTGTAAACTTTCAAATTAAAATACGGAAAAATTCATGCAAATTCCTTAATTTGAAACCAAAGTTCTAAAGAAATAAACAATATACAGAAGTTTGGCTACTGTTAATGCTACATTCGATATCCTGAGGTATAAATATACATCAACGCGATAAGATGATATCTAAAGCTAATGAGATTTCAAGTCAGACTGATTTCACAGAAATATTCAAGAAAATCGTCTCAAGGCACTTGAATCACTTTTCCTCCTCAAATAGATTTATTACACAGTATTTATATTAAGAACAATGTTTAAATCATTTTATTTTATGAAAATGAATAATGCACTTAAATTAACTCAAATAAAAAAAACGTTATTAGGTTTGGAGTATTTCAGAAGTACTGAAAATTTAATTTAATTTGGAATCTGATAGATCACAATTTTTAATTTTTACAGTTTCTCAAATCGAAGGCAAATTTATTTTATTATTCAATATCATATGCTTGCAGTATCAATAGACTGATACAGTATCGGGGGATTTTTGGATTGCACTGTATATATATAACAATAAAAAAGATGATACGAAGCCTTCCGATAAAAAGCACTTATCAAAAATATCATATTCATACTGATATTTTTAGCTTTGTTATCGAGATTAATATCTGATTAATTATTTGATCAATAAACGACATGATCGATATGATCAATTAAATTAGGTGATTTCCCCTATTTTCTCTTTGATTTTATTATCGTTTGTATTTACTATCAATAATTTTAATTTATAGAAGGTAAATTAATCATTTTTCAAACCTTACATATACATTCTGGTAGAAGGTGTTAATTTATTATTTACAAAAAATATTAAAAGGCAGTACCTATATTTCAGTTTCGCATAAATACTTGAGGCTCTTCTGAATGGTTGCAAACGAGAACTGCGCATTTTTCACAAAAAAAAAAAATTTATCAACTACAGTGTTTGACACTTCACATTTGACAGATGGTACATTTTTGTTCCAATTTTTGAAATTCCACGCAGGACCTTTTGTTTTTTTTTAACTAACCCATCTGCTTTCAAAAAAAAAAAAATTTTAACATATTTTAAAGATTACATTAATTAATCAATTATTTGATATTTTGAGTTATAATATTGACATTACTATATAAATTTAAATAAACTAAGGATGTAAATGTTATATGTATAATAAAGCCACACAGTTCTATCTTTTAAAAACTTAGAGTTACCGAAATTTGAGAAAATAAAATCAATTCATGCTTTTCTAAATTCAAATATAAAAGGATTATATACGTAAATTTAAATTCAAATTATTGGACCATGCAATATTAAGTTAGCATGGTACTCACTACATGTAATGGCTGTCATGAATAAAGCTGTAATCGCGGCTGTAAAAAACATACACAATTGTTAAGAGAAGTTTTTTTCATTGGTAGTTTAAATTAAAATATAAGACAACTCAAATTTAAATTATTATTCAATAAAATGTATTTCAACAGTTATTTGCACCTACAGAGCTTTTTATCGATTTTTCAATCTATTGTTATTTATTTTTTAAAAATGAAATATTTCATTAATCATAAGTAATGTATTACACATTTTTTAATATATAAGAAATAGGAATTTAGTTGGCAAACCTCTCAAATTAATTAATTACACAAACTCGTTATTTTTAATAAAAATGAAATTTACTTCGAATCAACGTATCAAGTCGAATTTTCTGATTCTGAAGTATGTTTTGAAATAATTTCTTTACAAAAAAATGCAATAGCAAATTTCGTCGACCAAAAGCTCTTCTATAAAAAATGAGTCTGTGCCCTTCTCCCAAATTCGTTTCATTTGATGAGAAAAATATTTCTGTACACTCAGAAAAATTTTGGTTTGAATCAAACAAATATTTGTCTATGAAGAATTTGTTTTATTCAAACAAACATTTTTCTGAGTGTAAAATTTTAGCACGAGCAGATACAGGGTAAGTATAAATTCACCATTTAAATAATGATTTTTATGCACCAAAAATCGATTTTATTTTACTTTTGTTTTAGTTGAAAATAAAATCGATATTTTATAAGGTATATTGATTTTATCAAAATTAATGTCAGTCAAGGAGCATCTTTTATTTTCTATAACTGCATTTTTTTCGACAACCATCAGTTGTCCGGAAAAAAGTTATACAGGATGAAATATTCTCCTCAACTAGATTTGCAACTTTGTATGGCATGCATGTTGATAAAATCAATATTATAGAAGATATGAAATAAAATCGATTTTCGGTGCACCATATATCCTTATCCGATCAATCTAAAACTTTACAGGAATGTTTTTTTCATCAAATTGAACCAATTGGGGGGGGGGGGGGGGGTCAAAAAATTAAAAACTTAAAAATGAATGCCACCTTAGTACCTCACCGTGTGACCAAAATAAGAAAGATCTGAATACTTCTTAACTATTTTTATCAACAACTGAGTTATGGTAAAAAGAAGAAAAAGTAGCTCGAAATTGTTAATGCAAATATCTTTAGGAATTTAAACAATTTCGAATTACAACTTGGCTCAGTTATTTACTACCCCAAACACTATTCATAGCCCAAAGTAAAGCAAAATCT
Organism: Andricus quercusramuli; assembly: GCA_932178445.1. NCBI lineage: Eukaryota > Metazoa > Arthropoda > Insecta > Hymenoptera > Cynipidae > Andricus > Andricus quercusramuli. Next base: position 372,015 of record CAKNXH010000152.1, on the reverse strand, counting down.
AAGACATGATGATCACTGAATTCGCACTGAAAATTTCTTAATTGACAAAGTTTCATGATAGTGAAAATACAAAATTGTGACTTCGAATATATACGCTAGGTAAAAATTCCAACTTATATTAATCAGATGGCACACAAATTCCATGAATATTTCCGGAAATCGGCAATACAAGGTTGGTAATATTGCATTGAGAGGAATACATCCATACATACATCTTATTTTTTTCGTATTTACAACAACAAAAATTGAAACCAAAAACAATTAACATTTTTATTTTGATTATTTTTGTAAATAAAGAAAAAATCAGGGTACATATATACGGAGATATTCCATGAGGGCCAAAAAAACTACTGCGCAGCGGTAGGTGCCATAGGTTACTACTGCGCAGCGGTTACTACTACCAAGCAGTTTCTCAGCTCGCGGGGCGAGAGGCGGTTGCCACTCGTGCATGAAAAACAGCAGCAGCGTAGCGAAAAGGAGCAGTGCGCGGGTACTCAATTGCGTATATTGCTCAATATTAGGTATTCCAATTGAAAACGTTTCAGACGGATCTGACTATTTGCGGATTCCCCCGATTTGTGACCAAGGCTATTTGCAGGTAACCCCCGACACTGGACTGAAACCAAAAGTTTGAGGTGTATAAATCTCACGAACTGTCCTGAACCTTACCGTGCAATTTTCCATGACAAGCGGATATTATCTTGGTTGAACGAACCTTGCCCTAACCTGTAATATTCCCAACCTTGCATTGTCAGTTTCAGGAAATATTCATGGAATTTTTTGTGCTATCTGGGTACAATTATTATTTATATACATCCTACTTCTTTGTATAAGCTTATCATCTAAAATTCTCTAATTGCAAAATTTAATTAATCTGAAAAAGACCACAGGATAAAATAACTTTTGTTTTACGGAATATTATTTTAACGATGAAACGTTCAATTTATTTATTAAAATTAAGGCCAGTTAGTACCGGGTGCGCACACGTTCTAGTTCCAAGGCACGTGCAGTTCTCAACTTCATAGATGCGGGTAGCGTAGCTCTTTTCTGAAAATTAATACAATATTCTTTTATTTTTCAAGAAATTACAAAATATTAACAATAATAATGAGTTTTTATTTCGTTTCGAAAGAAACTGAGTGACTGGTTCGATATTATGCAAGGTGTGAAGCAAGGATGCGTTATGTCCTCGTGGCTATTTATCATATTCATGGATAAGTGTCTAAGAACTGCCCTCTTCGACGAAGATGGTGTAGATCTCGAAACCGTCAAGGTACGTGGGTTAGCTTTCGCAGATGACAAAATTGTTATGGCAGAATCAGTCGAAGACTTGCAAAGAATGTTGAATAAACTTAATACAAGCATGAAGAACATGGACCTCAAAATTAACGTGAATAAAACGAAAGTTATGGTGTTTGAGGGAAAAAGTGAGAAAACAATATGCAACATTGTCCTAAATGATGAGAAATTAGAACAAGTTGACAAGTACGTATATCTAGGTAGTCTATTCACTAACGACGGAAAAATAGATGGGGAGTTAGATAGGCGCATAAATAAGGGTCAGCAGGTTATCGGTAGAGCAGGGTCCATTCTCACAAATAAAAACATATAAAAAAAAGCTAAAATGGCCATACATAATTCCATATTCGTACCAACTGTACTATACGGTAGCGAGGCATGGACCTGTCAAGAAAAGGACAGGAGTAAAATTAACGCGATCGGCATGAAACCTCTGCGCATAATATGCGGGAAAACACTGATGGACAAAGTACGAAACGAGACAATCCTCAAAGAATGTGGTACAGGGGAGACGCTAGTTGACATATGGGAAAGAAATCAGCTAAGGTGGTTCGGACATCTTGAAAGAATGAAAGATGAACGACTGACCAAGCAAGTGTATAAAGGTAAAGTAAATGGCAGAATGCCCAGAGGTAGACCGCCGAAAGAATGGTTAGAATCTGTGAATGAGACACTAATACGAAGAGACATAAGAAGCCATAGAAATAAAAGAGCCTGCATGAAAAAATGCATGGACGTGAATGAAGTTAGAGTAGTATGCCAGGACAGAAATGTGTGGCGACAAATAGTTTTTAAACAGAGTGACAACAGAGTGAAGGATGCCTGAAACAAAGACCTTGGATACTAATGGGCCCAAGTGGGGAACCATATATAACAATTTTGTGAGGCTCCTCACTTGGGGTGATCGCTAGAGAGATTGATCAGCAACCTGGGTCGGAGCAGTGTTGCGGAGTGAACGTGTCATTTATATAAATAACACGAGAACTCCAGATCAATCTAAAACATATATACCTAACACCTATATACCCATCTACCCTATACCCATATACCGATCTACCTCATACCTATATACCTATTTCACTACTTTCCAACCGAGCAAGTCACGCCTACCCCGAAAGGGAAATGGCTTAATGGTATAATAATCATAATAATAATAATAATACAATTTCCTTTTTAATTCAAATTTGGAGGGGAAACTTCCATATTTGAATCAGTGAGAAATGGGTCACTGAATCTAATCAGTAAGAATTTTCACTGATTCACAACGCAATCTCACTGATTCAAATAGCTAGAAATGGGTCACTGATTGCAAGCAGTAAGTATTTTCACTGAAAATCAGTGAAATCTCACTGATTCAGATTTATAGAGTAGAAAAAATGAGTAAGTAATGAAATAAAATGGAAAAAATCAAAAATTCTTTGATTTAAAGATTGAGAATTCTTTCTATATGAATATGTGTTATTTAAAGCTGACATATTTCCGAAGGGTGGCAGAGTATTCGTGGAAAGTCCTGTCGTTTCCATGCGGCTGTGATAGTATTGATCTTCTGTTGCGAATCAACCACTAAGCCGAAACCTCGCACGTGTACGTTTCTGTACTTTAATTCGCATAATCAACACATGACTTACCCAATTATTTAAAAAATTTAACTTCCCGAAAATGATGTAAATTGCTCCGATTTTTGTCAAAAAAATAATCAAACTGAACTCAGTATGCAACAAATATCTTCTAACAACAATCGATCGCCATATTCCCACCCAGAAAGAGTGAAGAAATATATTAATGCATTTTTATTGATAAATTGACAACCCCACTTAATACTTCTTCATTGATTAGATTTTACTTAAAAAATATTACATATTTTCAAATTTCTGGAATTCGTATTCAAAAATGTGAAAAAAGAGAAACTATGTTCTTGCAAAGAATTCAACGACTCTGGCGTATAGTGAGATGTATTTCTATTTTATCTTGAGCAAGAAAAGAAGAAGAAAAAACAGATGTCTCGTCATTAACTCGTGAAGAGAGTATTCGTCAAACCGAGTCAAAAAGTTTATGTTTTTATAATTCACCAGATCTCACGAGTTAGACCACAATTCTGAATTATTTTCGTCATCTTTCGGTCACTGCTCTCACCCACGTGGACGCCTTCAGCCGGTGTCTTGGACTCATTTCACTAACAATATTATGCCTATTATTTATATCATTTTTTCTGAAATGTTTGTAAATCAACTTTTTTCACGTGTTTATTACATACTTAGACAAATATTAAATATACAATAAGAAATTTGGAAGCTTTAGGTTTTCCACCATACAAAATAGACAAAAAATACAAAATTTGACATTTTCAAACCGTCTAAAAAAAGATTTTCAAAATTTGATGAATTTGTCGATGTAAATAAAAACCCGATAATTGGATCGACACGTGCGTTAATATAAGCATTTAATTTTGTTGTGAACTATTAGAATAAGCCAGAATATCAGGCAATACATTAAATGTTATCTACCTATAATTATTGCGTTGCATGGCGTCATTTCTGAAACTACTTTTCACAAAAAAATGTATTGTATTTACTGAATTATAACAGCAATATGTATTAGGCGTAATTCAATTGTTTTGTTATATAAGAAACAGGTTTTTTTAAATCAGAAATTATTGTTTTTCACCTAGCTGACGATACTTCCCAATGTGACATTCGGGACTGAAAAGTGTTCCAATTTTAAAGCTTTAACTTTTAAACTGCCAAAAAATTAAAAGATATAAATTGTAAAACAATGAAAACTTCTTTTTAAACCAAATGAAAATAATAGAACAGCAAAACTTTTAAAAGATGATTTTAAAAATTTTCTATTACCTGAATATGTAATAAACCCGAAAAAACATTGAAAACTGACAGGCAATTTGTGCGTATACTATTACTTTTTAATTTTTATTTGGGACCATTTTCATTCAGAAAGTAAATATGAGGAAGAAAGAAAGAAAAATAATAAATGTTTATTTCAATTCTAAATATAAGTTAATATATTTTTTTAAGTGATGAAGATAATTCCGATTAACTTATCTTTTAAGACTGAGTTTTTAAATATCTATTACTTGTCATTCCCCTCAATACTATAACTAAATTAGAATATTATACTTGTATTATAAAAATGATGTGATAAGTTCACTAGTTTATATTGTCGAAGTTATTAACACTTTTTATAAACTTTTCAACTTCAATCAGGGCTCACAAAATTTTTGAATTAAAATTAAAATTTATTTAAAATCTAAAAACCGAGACAAAAGCCAGGGCTGATTATAAAGAAGAGAATATAAAAATTGTATACATATTACAACAGAACTACCAAATTATCGATTACAATACCCAAAATACAATATTTTCAAAATAAAGGAACAATTCTCCTACATCGAAAAAAATCACAAAAACTACAAAATCACAGAACTGAATCAAAATTACCTTGTTGTCAGTGTGAAATTTTCGGAAGACATGGTTTCCTGAATTTGTCGACTTGAGGATTCTGACACCGCGCAAAAGTACTTCTCTGTACATTTTCTGTTTTTATTAATTGACAACAAATTTTAGTTGACTACTGAGGACTCTAGACCGATAATTGATTTTGTGATTAATATTTAATAATTAATACTCCTTTTACTTGTATAATATTGTATAAGTCGTAAAACAGACAACAGACGACGCTCGGCGTCCCGACGTCTAGAATCTACTGACGTTCACGTAAAGGGTGGAAAGACTTCTGCAGACCAACCTGGTCGCCTAAATCAAGACATGCGCGATTTTAGCATTGATATGCGAACTAAAATTAACGCCGAAGATTATTCTCGACAAAAATCCCAGGTAAATGAGTAATTAGTAATTATCGCTATTAAATCAGTCGGTTTTATTATTTTTATCAAAAATTTATAGCTCATTAGAGGAATTATTGTTGCAAGTCACTATAATTCCTCTCCTTTCGATTTTCTTGGAAAACTGATAATAATTGAGGAAATTATCCATTTTTCTCACAGTTTGATTATTCATTAAAATAAACTTATTCTTCTGTTACCTAAATTACGTTATTATTATTTTGAAAAGGAAAAATGTAAGAGGCTGCGTGAATTTACTTGCCTTGTTATATCCTAAATTACGTCCAGTTTTTTTAAACAATCAGTTTTTTTTTATGTTTTATTCTATGGAGTGTAAAAAACAATAGAAATTTTTGACGCTTTTTAATTGAAAGCCATCTAAATTTAAAAGTCTTTCAGTTTTCCAATTTTACAGCTTTAGTGCTAGAAAATTTCAAAATTGAACATTTTCAAATTAAACACCGTAAAAAATTAAAATTGCTTGTTATCAAGACCATCAACTATTTTTCTATTATGCTTTCAAAATAGAAACTTTCTGAAATGAAATTACTTAACATTTTAATTTTCAGTGCATTTAATTTTGTAATCAGTCAAATTTTAATAATAATTGAAAGTTCTTTTATTTTTAAAGCGAAGCAAATAAGTTAAATTGGGACATTTTAAACAAGCAAATGAAATCTGCGAAAAGATTGTGAAAAAATATCTGAGACAGACCAAAAGGCTTTTTAATTGAGTCCAGTAAAATTTGTAGGACTGAAAAGCAACTTAAAAGTACTTAACTTTCAAAGTTTTAACTTTTAGACCGTCAAAAATGAAAAAAAAAAAATTACAAATAAGAAGCCATACAAATTTGAAAGCTGGTATTTTTAAACTCAAACACAACTTAAAAGCATCGATTTATAATTTTAAAAGAATCTAAAAGCCCATGGACTTGTAAGCTACTTGAACAATAATTTAATTTTTAAATTAGAAAAATATTGAACTTAATATGAAATTTAAAAAAACTTTTAGAGTTGGAGGGTTCAACAATAAATTTAAAAAACATTTTAAAATCCCTCAAAATAGAAACCATCAAAATTTGAAAGCTTTTTAAATTGAATTTTCTATAAAAAAAGAAAAACTTTCGAAGCCTTTTTCTGCAAAAATTCTTGCGTAGAGTTATTTAAGAAATGGTCTAATTGGAGGTAATGCTGATATCTAAATTTTCGCAAGTTTAAGAATAAATTTGCATCTCAACCTTCAAAACTGTTTCGGTCTATAAAAATGTTTGACACCAAACAAAGATTTAAAAATAACGCCTCCTAAAATCCAAATTCTAAGTCATATTTATAGCTTAGTGCTAAGTGTGCTAAAAAAAATATCAATATTAAAAAGTCTGTATGCAGTTTTCGTAAGCACGTAAATATAGAAGCTGCCGAAAACGTAAACAAACATCTGGCGCAAAAAATGTTTAAGGATTACACCAGAAATAAATACATACTAAAAATAAATACTATCTCAAAATTCGTTATGAATGGGTCTTTATTGTCTTACAATTATTGCTTTATCAGTACATTACATTGTTGAATAAACAGAGAACGTGTGACATTCGATGATTAAAATTGAACAATAAAATTCATTCTTAAAATTTAGTCGTTTAAACTCTCTCAATTTTCGTTGTAAAACAAAAGTCTTTTGCGATTCAAAATCGTGGCTTGCTTCGTTCATAAACAATCAAGGATATGTACTTGATTTTAAATAAACAATGCCAAAGAACATACTTTCGCTGAAAAAATTTTTAATAATTTTTAAAAATTTTAAATCAACAGTTAATACTGTAACTGGTCATAAACACATTTCCAATTTCGAAGCCTAAAAACGTAACAGTATTGGTAGAAAATATATCCAACACTTGATTAGAAAAAAAGCCACTCAGGGGCTTTTAATTAATTTTCAATAACTTTTAATTAATTATGATTTTTAATAAGAACGCAAAGACCTGTAAAGCTCGTTCGCTACTGCTAAGGAAAATTGTCTAAGTTGCACGAAAAGGCCTATTATCTCTATTGCATGACTACAATTCTGAGATTCGTAAGTTGATTATTAAAATAGGGATTTACATTTACAAGAGAGTTGTCTCAGATACAATTCTTGTCGTAAAAATCGGACCAACACAACCACTCCAGTACGAGTTACATTAATTTTAAACCTGGTGAAAAAATTCCCGTAGAAATTGATTTGCATATTCATTTTTATTATTTTGAAATATTTCACTTTTTTTTTTAAGTTTACTTATTTCTTAGAATTTTTTTTCGCCAGGCAATCGCGGAAATTAATAATACAGGCAGTTCTTGAGCTAGGCTAAAACTTATTTTTACTGATATTTAATACTTTGGTTCTCTTCTTTCTCAATCTAACGCATTATGTATTATTTCTTGAATGTGCAAATTGATACGCTTATAAAAGACGATAAATTTGATTGATTGCACGTGAGACATAAGGTGTCTTTCAATCCTTGTTTTTTTCTTCATTTTTTCGCTATCGTCTTTTTTATTTTGCACTGGAAGACTTACAGAGTAAATTACATTTAGAAAATAAAAATACGGCAGCAGAGGCTGAACGCTTTGGGCGTCACAGCGAACGAAAATGTTTAAAGTTCATAAAATATCACAATAAAAACTGTACTATTCAAAGCCGTTCAGCGAATTAAAAATTAAGATGATTGTCTTCTTTGTACAATAATCGCCAAAGAGGCGCTAAGAATGTATAATGATGTAATTCATATTTACAATTTCGGGTACTATCTTTTGATTCGGTCATTAATCCAAACGAAAAGATTAAAAGATACAGATTTTGAGAAATTTAAATAGAAAATAATTACACACAAAAATGTGTAAGGTAAAAATTATTCGTAATGCTTTCTAAGAAGTGTTGCTACTTATCTTTAAAATATTTTATGGTGCTTTTTAAAATATTTAAATTACTATAATTATTCAAGAGTAAATCGAAGATTTAAAATGAAAGACGGTCCAAGATCTACTCTATACAAGAAATAGGTTTTAAGATGAGATTCCTGATTCAATCCCTTTCTAGAAATCTAATATGGTAGTACAAAATACAGTATTGTAGAAAAATCAGTCTCAAATTGGAAAAGTAGTCAAAAACTGAAGTCCCTCAGTTTTGTAAATTATTGTAAATTTTAGAAAATTTCATAATCCTGAGATTTGGGTAAGGCAATGATTTTTTTAAATTAGCAATCGTGTTTATTTCTTTTTTTCAGCTTGGTTTAATTTTTTATGGTTTCATTATTCAATATGAAAATTTTACTGTATTGGATTCTAATTCATATTTTGAAGGCTGGTGTTGTAAATTCATTACGATTGAAAATACACAGTGAGCAAATTGAAACATTAAATCTGTCCCTCTGAAACGAAATCTTGAGCAATAATTTCAAGTCTCTCGAATAAAGAAAAAAACAGAGTGTGAAAAAAATAATTAAAAGTTGCAGCTTTCAAATTCAAATACAACACAATTTGATGAATAAAATATCTGCTTTAGACACATACAAACTTGAATACTTTAAAATAAAAATAAAAAAATTCCGAGAAAAAGGTATTTAAGTTTGAAGACCTCTAAGCCTCAAAAAGTTTAAATTGGTGAACCATCCAATTTTGAGCTTTGGTTAGTTCCAAATTCTTCAACACTAGACGAATTAAAACCTTGCAAAATTCCCAGTTTTTTCAAAATTTCTAAATGAGTCGAGACCCTGGAAAGCACAAATAACCGACACATCACACTGAACATATAAAAACTACTTTTCACTCCATCCATCAGATTTCCAAGCTCGCGATAAATAATACGAATCACCTATCCGTTTGATTCTTCCATTCCGTGTCTGTGTGGCAATCACAGATTGACACTACGCTAATCTACAATAAGCTGATTCGTTTTTCAAATCTTTTATTCATTGAATTTTAATATCCCGCAAAAGTTGCCCACTCATACCACCATTCCACCTGAAGATTTTTTCCCAGTCGGACAATATCTTCTGCTTTTGTTTTGTATTTGAAAATTAAAAAAAAAGAATTTCTTTCGGTTGAAAAATTATAGCAATTTTTTGCACATACATTATGTGCGGAAATTATCCACACGCCTGTTATTGAGCTGTTGTTCAAGTGCATTCATTTTCAGAATATTAGTATGTAACTTTTTTTTCTTCCGTTAACAAGAAAACTAATTAAATTCTAGGTCTAATAAGCCCAAGTTTAAGGAAAATGTCAATATAATAAAGAGAAATTATTGCAAAAGAGCAACTGTCGAGTCATCTAAAGAATTTCATCTATTGTTAGTAATTTTAATGATAATTCTAGTATCCGTTCTCGTAGGTGTTTGAGAAAAAACTCTAAAATAATTTTTGAAAAATTAAAAAAACTTGGGAGATATTCAGAATTGAAATGTTTTTTTCAACTTTTATTTGGAGATTTTAATGATGTTTTGAAGAAAAAACTTCAAATCTTTTTTGGATGTTTCAAAAACAAATTTTTAAACTGAATTTTTAAAAAGAACCCATTTTTGATTTTCTTTCAATTTTTTATAAATAGCTTACTATGTGCTGTAAAAGTCCTATAAATAAAAAAAAGTGATCTCCCTTTAGAGGACACTGTAAGATATCTAGGGAAAAAACAAATAAAATCAAAGATGGATTTTTTCAAAAAATCAGTTTAAACTTGGTTTTTCAAAAATCCAAAACGTTTTTGAAATTTTTTTTTTTTATATTTCTTCAGAATTTCATCTTATTATAAATAACACAGGCCGACAAAATTCAAACCCAAATACCCGATGTGACCCCGAAGGATTTTGGTATCAGCAATTTTTTCCCTAAAAAACTGCTAACGCTTTTTTTACTACTCCTTTTTATCTTCCATTTCCATTTTTGATCATCTCAAACCTAATTTTTTTCTCCGAGATATCACACATTAACCATTTCAGTTCCACAATGCATTGTGGAACAATACAAGGCGAAGAGAAACTGAATGGTTAGTGTGTCATATCACGGAAAAAAAAATCGATTCGAGATGATCAAAAATGGAAATGGAAGATAAAAAGGAGGAGCAAAAGATGGCATTAGCAGTTTTTAGAAGGAAAAATTGCTGATTGCTTTATATTGCCTCAAATATGGCTGAAAAGAGCCTTTTTTGAACATTCAGGCTAGGATATCTCAAAAAACTTACGTATAGGAAAAAGTTGGATAACGGATTCGGTTTTAGGATTCCAAAATCCTTCTGGCTCACATACTCCGGTCTTTGGGTACAAAAATGATGTCATTTTTGTCGGTCTGTGTAATTTAATTATATAAATTTTAATATAATTAAAATCGCCAAAGTTAGGAAAGTTAAAAAAGGACCAAAATTTTCAATTTTGAATATCACCTAAGTTTTTTGAATTTTTCAAACATTATTTTATGAGTTTTCTTTCAAATTCTAAGACAAGGTACCAAAATTGTTATCAAAATTACTTACAATAGATGAAATTCTTCAGATGATTTCACATGTAATTGCTAAAAAAATGTCAAATTTCGATGTTTTCGAAAAATTGGAATAATTCTAGAAATAATTAACATTTTTCAATGTTTTTTAGATCATTTAAAAGATAAGTCTCGATAAGATTTTTTAAAATTATTTTTAAAATTTTGCGACTTCTTTGCACTAAGTTCGACCCGAAGGCAGAATCTAGAAAAAAATTTAAGAACATCTTAACAATTTTTTTAAATACTGTGAAGACATACCCTTAAAATGGGCCCAAGAAATAATAAAAATTTAACAAAATTGTTCAATTAAATTTTTTTGAAAAATGTAAGTTAAATGCAAACTTTTTTGGTAAAAGTTGAATATGTCAAACCAGCAAAGTCTTCAACTTGAACTGAAGAAATAAGTTATTTTTTTCATGGGGAAAAATGTTTTCGTGGTGTTTAAAGCATCCCAAAATCGTAAATTTTAAACTTTTCTTTTGCTTTTTAAACACAACGAATTAAATTTTTCCATGAAAGCAGAATAATTGCATGTTTCTTCGATTCAAGCTGAAGATATGTCAGATTCGACATATTCAACTTTCTCAAAAAAAACTGTGAATTTGACTCAATCCAAAAAACATGGTTTTTGATGCACATTTTCAAAATATAAATTGAAGAAAAATTATTTTCCTAATTTTCTAGTATTGTCCAATAGCGAAAACTGTACATACAAAAAATTGTCCACAATTTCTCAGCAGAGGAAATTTTTGTTGAATTTTTAAATCCACGAAACAAACAGAAAATACTGTCCGGTCGAAACAGATTTTGCAGGTGAAATTTGGGTATGGGTGGGCAGCTTTTGTGGGGTATTAAAATTCAATTAACAAAAAAAAGTTCGAAAACAAACCAGTCTAGTCTTCAATCTACAAACTACTGACTACTCAATACTTATACATATAGTTAAGTACCCTTTTTACACAACTAACTTATTTCAAATCACGGTATCCTGATAAGCCGGAGGTCCACTAAGGACAAACTGCCTCTGGCTTTGCCTCACAATGTCAGTCCTCTGAGGAACCTGGGGAGTGGCCCTAACACCATGATAATTGCTGTAACTCGACCTGGCACTCGCAGGTCGATTACTATAAAGATCATCAACATCTTCCCCAGCTATACTTTGAGTACTCGTTGGTTGGAAAGTAGGATTGCTTTGACCGGTCTGGCCTTGCCACTGCATAGGTTTCAACTGGTTTCCTTGCCAGTTGTCTGTCAAATGTCTCGTCGAACCGCTACCATCCCAGTGTGGTAGATTTTGATTCGTCAAGTTTGTACTGTTGGAATAATTGGATTCCCGATTCCACAATGCTGGAGAGGAAACAGCCAAGTTCATGGCTTCTGGCTGCCAATTCAGGGCCCTGTCTCTGTCCCAGTTGTTGGCAATTCTGTCGTAATTTAGAGTCCCCTGAGACAGGGAGGTTACATTTTGATTGGTGAGATTGCTGATTGAAGAATTTGCATATAGGCCTTCTTGCTGGTCCATAATGCGATTCACGGGGTTTTTTCTTCGAGATTGACGAACTGAACTTCTTCGACTTGATCGCCTGGTTCCATCACGGGAAATTACTGAACGACGTTTTACCCGACGTGGAGTCATCGGCTTGGGGGAGACACTCTCGTCCTGGATTGGAAGCTCCGGTTGAGAGTATTCGATACTGTAGAGCGGGCGGGGTTGCTTCTTCTTCTTCTTTTTAGTTTGTACTGTTGAAAAAGATCGAATTATGAGATTTGTGATTTTTTTTGGTTTTGGTATTCAATTCATGCTGAAAGGTTCAAGACTAAGCTTTACTTATTGTTTTTAACTTTTGAGCCATTCAAATTTATATTTCAAAACGTTAAAAATACTTGCTGAGTTTCAGAACATGAAATTTGAAGAAAAAAAAAAATCAGAGTTTCAGAAAAACTGTATGCATGTCTAACTCACATATTTCATAAATTCCAAGACACCAATTCAAATTTTTCTAAATATTATAAATAAACCAGAATAATATCCTAAATAATACTAATATTCACAAAAGTAATCTAAAAGGACGAAATATACTTTTTCAACGATTACTTTGTCTATTTACTTCCTAATCAATAAAATTCCAATAAAATCCAATATTTTCCTACGAGAAAAAAAAAATATACTACTTGAACGCCTACTGGTGCAAATGATAAAAGTTGTCCAAAAACCAGAGTGTAGAAATATGTTAAAAGAGGAAGAGCGAAGTGAAGGGTTAATAAATAAAAAAAAGCAAGCAGTAGTGTTGTAATGCACATTTATTGTAGCCACTGAAATGAAGTGAAATGAGAGATACATTACTTAAATTGATATAATTCAAGATACATCTTGCTATTTACGAAATATAAACTACAAAAGAGTTCGCAAACCTAAATACCAACATAAAATTGATCAAAAATAATTTTTTTTAAAGCCGAGAAAGTAACAAAAGCTAACAAATTTAACGCATTTCTTAAATTTTCTAGTAAATTTCTTACAAACATAACGAGAATACGAGCACTTTTGTCTAGCTTATAAAAATTTAACCCTTTCGATATCAAATTAAATCAAAATCGATAACCACTTATTTTACATATTAAATACAAAATTATAATTCACAATTAAATTTAACTTTTGAAAATAATTTGACTTCCTTAACAAACATAAATAGTTAGGAAATATAATTATTTTTTATTGTAAACAGCGAAAGAATTAAATTTGTACTACCATGCAGTGGAATATAATCCGTGATGTCTAAATTAAATCGAAGCTCTTTCTAAGAACCATAGCCCATTAAAGAATGAAAATCTAATAAAATGCAATACAAAATAGTTTAATTTTTAGAAAATATCGGAAACTAAACACAGGAAATAAGTTTCCCTTGTCAGGCAGTATCACAAAATAAATACTACTGCAAGTCACTGAAGTCCTTTCTTTGCAAAACTATTGTCAATTTACATACATTCAAATTACGTGAACTTTTCAATTCCGTGTCTCTATAAGTTTCTAAACACTCTCTACAAGAGATGAACATCGATCGATGTTTTACACTGAAAAAAGTCTTTTTATAATGTTTTATAAAAATGAAACTCTCGGCACAACTCTTTACAATTTTTCTACGTATCACAGTCTCTAGAAAATCATTAAATCTATCAATGCAGTCAGAATTACGCCCCAAAAAAAGCGACAGAAAAATAATAAACTAAGACACTAGTAGAAAAAAATCGAATGATAATAAAGCAATTTTGATATTAAAAAATCGGTTGCCTTCCGAAAGAACGTAAAACTGTTGCGCTGCAAGCAGAGAAAATAATATAAATAAAAGGAAATAAAATATTCATAATTCAAAGAAAAGATACTTATCTGACTACGTTTTGTAATTTGTATTCTACGTATTTGGCAAGAGTAGGAAATATACGATACAAAATAAGGAGATTTCTTTCAAAATTTGTCTTGAAAGTTTTCCAAAAGCGTTTTATAATTACGTAAAAAAATATTTCCGACTCCAAAATCGGGGTGTCCAGCGAGAATCAAATTTAAAGTTCATTTAAACTTTTTAAATAAAAAATTTTCCATATTAATTTGGAAATGTGTCAGTTATAAAGTTTCAATTTAAAACTTTGAAAATTTTCCTTTCATAATTTTTAACTTTCAAGTAGTTTAAAGGGTAAATTATTCAATATTAAACGCTTCAAACATATGATTGTCTAATTTTGGGCGATTAAAGTTTAAAATCATAGAATGTTGGTTTACAGTTAAAAATTGTTTAACTGTTCAATATCTCGAAAGGCTAAAGCAGAACTTTCACAAATTTCAACCCAATTATTCCTGTTAAATTAAAATGCTCAATTTTTGAATCTTATTTAAAATTATTTGTAGTAGAAGAAATAACTTTAAAAACTTGACTTGAAAAAAAAGTGATCAAAAGTTGAAACAGTGGATCTTTGGCCGCTAGACACCCTGGAAATCTTAAAGAGAAGACGTAGACTGTAGAGGGAAATTGACTAATTGTACACACATTAAAATATAATGTACTATCAACAACGATTCAAATAGCTATTTACATTTTGTCAATTCGTAAATCATGTAAAGTCTTGTAACAATATTATGCCTAGAATCTTAAATCTGTAAAATTATTAAAAATTAGAGGCAAACATAGAGAGAGGCCTACTATCTCTTTTACTTCTGCTAGCACCCTCCCTTCTATTTAAACTTTGTTGCTGTTCGACAGCCAGTCTTGGATCAGAATAAAACGACCTTAAGGGCTGTTCTCGAATATAATCAGTGAAAACTCTAGGCTTGTTAGGAACTTTAATTTGCTTGTTCGTATTCATACGATTCGATTTTGATTTTTGAGCTATGACTGGACTGTATCTTGAAGAATAAGAATGATTAGCTCTATTTTTTTGATACTTGTTTCCGGATGCTTCTTCCAACGAGTCATACTCGTTGATTGGAGAAACAGGCCTTTGCAAGTGATCCACTGGGTTTGAATAGTCATTCGCATAATCTACATGCTCAAAATTCTGATTGCTTCGATTGCTTCTGATCGTGTCGTTTCTAAAAATATGTCTACCACGACCTATGCTACTAATTAGCTTTTCACTGGGTTTGGTAAAAGTTGACTGATGCGAACTAGTTGTGCCGGTAGAGAAGTTTTGATTAGAATTTTTATGAGAGTAGGCAGGTGGCGGAAGAGCCGAGTAGCTAACGTACATGGGATGCAGCGCCGTGTGGCCTGCCAAACCAAAGTCACCACCTCCGACAAAGTCAACTGAAACGTACCCACATCCTCTTAATTTTTTTCTTCATTTTTTTATCAGAAGAAAATTCTCGGATCCGAGGTATTAAATTCAATTTCGGTTGATTAATTTTTGTAAATAATAATCAACGACTTTATCATTCCATTTATAAAAAATTATATTTGAATGTAATACTAGAACCCTAGTAACGTTCATGTCTTTACTTTCCAAACAGTTCTTCGAAATCAGTATTTTAATCAGATTTAACTTTTATAGAAGGCAGAATATTTAAAGAAAATGTAATTTATATACAACATCTTATACATTTGAAAAGTAAAGACCATGAGAAATAAAAAATTTAAGCTCGCAGTACACAAACCTTTTGTATCCCACAACTACTTTCATGCCAAAATGAATAGAGCGTGCAGATGAAATTTAGTTTAAGCAAACCACTTACCAAAAAGGAGGATCAAATCCACCAATGAAATCAACTGTAACCGATAATCCCTTTTTCAAGAACTAGTTCCATTTACCAAGAATAAAGTGAAGATTCGATCGAAATTGATTGGGAAATTACTAGAAACAAGAAATACCAATAAGCAAGCCCCATTTTTTTATTCATTTATCTTTCACCAAAGTTGTGTTGTGTTATTACTTTATTAGTAATTAGAAACGAGTGATCATTGCTGACTAAGCATTTTCAAAGCCAAGTTGAATGTGAAAGCGATAGAAATGTGAAAAACTCGCAAGTTCTGCAAAATTACTTTTCATAACTAAATTGAAATTTTTCACAAGAACGAAGAAAATAAGCTGTAAAATAGAAATCTTCATTTAAAAATAAAACAAACATCTACTCCCAAGCTGAAATGTTGCTGAATTGAGGTCAAAAAAGATTGATTAGAAAAAGTTATCCAGTTTAGAGGAAATAGATGAGGAAGCTGACAATCTCAGTCACGCTGACCACAAATTAGAGCAAGAGCGGCTGCGGATTGAGATAAAAAATGTGATCTTCAGCTTGCATTAAAAATAAAAACTTACTCCCGAGATATTGAGTTTCTGAATACGGGTAAAAAAAGCTTCGATCTAATGAAGTTAGACAATTCAGAGTAAATCGTCCAAGAATTTTGAAATTTGCTCCCGAGATATAGGGAAGCTGTAGAAAGAATAATAAAATGTTTGATTAAAAAAATTATTTTTTATTAGTACATTTTTTATGCGATAAACCCATTTTCGGAAAAATTTTGGTTTTCTACTTCTGTACTACCGCCTTTCAACTATGATAGAGAATATAAAAGCAAGTTTCTTTACTGTTTAAAAAATTCTATTTTATAGCCGAAAACCCCATTTTGCAAGTAGGCTGAAAGTGGTGCATGAATAAAAAAAGCTGCGAGGGTGTTATTTTTCTAGTAGTTTGAAGACTTATTTACTCTTGTGTTAAAAGGTTTTTGTGTACTTACTTCACGTCTTAGCAATTATATTTAAAGGAGATTATAATAGAGTTATGAAAATTTTAATGTGAAAAGGATGTATACTCACAGCTATCGTCTTCTTCGAGAAAAACTCGGCTAAGGCAAATTCCACCTACGACTGCTATGATCTGAAATAAATCATTAATGAAAAACTAGTTTTACATTATATGTGCTGAAGAAGACACTTATATAAATAGTATGAATTTGAATAAAGTATGGTTCAAATTACTCGAAAGACTAAGTTTTGTATTAAACAAATCCAGTTTTAAGCAATTTAGAATACAAAAACATCACATAAAAATGATTTTCTTAGGTGAAAAATGAAATCAAATGTTCGCAAAACTTACGGATAAAAGGCATTGAGTGGATGCATGTAAAACTTCAATCACTTCGTATTCTAAAATGCAACCAGTTACGTTGGCAGGTCTCGCAGGTCTAAATAGTTCTGGTTCAGTAATATCATAACTTGCTTTACAGCCTGGACCATTTACCTGCCACCACGAAAAGCTGCCAGTGCCAAGATTCAGAATATCACTATTCTGAAATTCATTCAAAAAATGACGGTATTAAAAACAATTTTTTAATGTTCGATTTAAGTATTTTACTTCTTATTATCATAGAAGTATGATTTTTCATAAATGACAAAAGATTTACAATCAGGAATCAATAAATAGAGAAACTGGGTTCAATTCAAAAGTTAACGCCATAAATATGAATTGCGAGTTGTATTGTTTCAATGATTCACAGGACATCCGATAAAATGATCAGGATGAAGTAAGATCTAATATTAAACGGTACTGTCATTTCAGTCTATTATTACTTAACAAGGTTTTCCTTTATACAATAAAAACAAACGGTAAGTAGTTGACATTATTTGTCAAGGAGGAGTTTATATAACGGATATAAAATTAGATAATTTACAAGTTTAATAAAATGTAAGATTGAATAAAGTAACTCACCTTGTCCAACATCCCTGCACTGACGTAAAAACATATTACAAATATGTTCCATCCCAACCAAAGTGTGTTCCACACACAGTACTGAAAAAATAAGTTTACAAATTTAGAATAATTTTAATGAAATTAAAAAAATATACATTTTAGAGTTTTAGAATTTACAAACAACCAATTGAATCTGGAATATAATTGAAAATGTTTTTCCAGGGTGTCTACTAATTTTCGCCCACAAAATTCCCGGGTTTTCGCCGGTTGTAAATATCAAATCTTACAAGAAGCACGAAAAAACGCATTCAACATAAGTGTTTTCTATGTGTCTTTTATGCATTATGTCTTACAATACTTATAACAAATATTTTTTAAATGTATGGTGTCGACTAAAGTGAATACAATTCGATTATAATTGTTTCAGATATTTAGGCACACGATGGTGGCCGCCTTCAGTGAATTATTCAGAACTTTTTTTACGCATAATGTGAAAAATATAATACAATTTCAATGTATTAATTATCTTCGTAGATTTGGTTAACATGACAGATGTTATTTTTTATAAACATATCTTTGGTTAACTATTTTTGGCATAGTTATTGCAAAATTCACTTAGTATTGAAATAAATAATATTTATAATGATTTTTTGTAACAATTCTTCAATAATTAATAAATAATCAATAGCTAATACCAAAGAAATTGAAAATCTACATTTTCTTCCAAATTTTTTTGAAACATTTACAGGTTTTTAAATATTTTTGAATATTCTCAAAACTTCTAAATATCTCTTAAACTTACTAAAAATTTGCATAATTTTGCAAAATTAACTGCTGTAAAATCTTCTCAATTTTCTCCTAGAATTATTTTTTCAAGAAAAAAATCATATGAAATTTTCTGATGAATTTTGAGAAAACTTTTTTATTCTCTTGAAACTTTTAAAAAATCTTGAAACCCTTCTAATTTTGTTTCAAAATCTTGAAGAATCAACATTTTGTTAAAATTTTTTAAAAGATTTTCAAATTGTAAATTATTTTGAAAGAAGCGTATTTTCAACCCGAAAATATGAATTTTCACCAAAAAAGTTAATTTTCAACCAAATAGATTGATTTTCTACAAAAAAGATATATTTTTAACGTAATAGATACATCTCTTAAAATTATTTTTATCATACCATTAAGCAATTTCCACTTCGGGTAAATTTTCAAAATAAAAAAACCTTTTATTTATTTTTTCCCGGTTATTTGCTGGTTAGTAGACACCCATTCAAAATGGGCAGGATTTGATCAAACAAATGCAACAACCTTTTAAAATGTCCTGAATACCATCTTGGTCAAAATCCTGATACATAAATTATATAATCTGCAGAGATATAAAACTAAGCATTAAATATAATATTTTCTTTGATAATTAAATCAGCTTTTGTTTGTACACACATAACATTGCTCGTAACTTTCATTTCATAAATAAGAGATCGCTTTCAAGAGAAATTATAAGTTTGCAAATGAGCACCTGCCATGGTCTGATGCTCAAGAAGGAAGAGACGTATCTTGATTCTGGATCGATCTCAATAGAGAGAAAGTAATACTAATTGCAAGATGAATATTTTCAAAGCGGAGAAACTTAAATATCAAAAGAAAAAATGTTTGCTTCTTACAGATATGATGTACTTAGGCCGGTACTGAAAGGCTCCAAAAAATCCCAGGATCACGAAAATGATGTTGAAGAAGTTGACCAGTATCGGGACCCACATAAACCCCAGGAAGTCGAAGACTTGTCGCTCTATGGTGGTTAGCTAATAATAAAAAAAAACGATTATAAAAAGGAAGTCACTGATAAAAATACAAGTTAGTATATTAATGTATGGTAGGGCTTTCCCGATTTTTTAATGAAAACATCAAAGAACTAGAAAAGGCCTACAGTACCTTAATATTCTAAGATACCGGAAAAAATTAAAACAATAAAAGTCAGTGTAGGTTTTAAAATCTTCTTAAATTAACGAGATTAACAAGAATATAAAGCTAAGAAGTCGTCTACATTTCTGCTGGTCCGACTTGTAAGTGATCTTAATTCTGAGTAATTGCTCTGTGTTCCAAATACTTCGTTAATTATCATTACGAGGCGACCAATTTGTGTCTGTATGGTATAATCATTTGGCTCGTAAAGTGTGAAAACTATCACACATTGCTGTACATTTTGAATTGATAATGGACAAAGGTTTCGCTCTTGATGTTGCAAGAAGGATAAAAATTCAAGACAAAACTTTAATACCTACTAATAAGAAGTTACTCAGTGAAAGAAAACATTCTTATCACAAATTATATTTACAAAATAATACTCTAATTAAAATAAATGAAACAGGGACATCAGAAATGGAAACAAGATGTGAAACATTTTAATTATGACATTTATAATTCAATATTTCCAATTAAAAACGGATGAGAAATTTTTAAAATTAAAAGCCCTTTATTTTAAGATTTAAAACAGTTAAAATTGACTACAGTGGTGTAGTCAAGGCCTGGCGGGCCATGGCGCCACCAGGGAATTTTTTTCGAAGGCTTTCTTCAAAGAATACGTTATGAAAATATATTTGAAGAGTTGCAGTACATAACTAGATAACAAACAAGATAGGACTTTTTCATTGGAGCGAAATAACATTCTATAAAATCGAAATCACAATTTAAAGATGACAAAAGTTTACTCCCGAGCTAAAGTGTTTCTAAATTGAGACGAAAAAAGTACGATTAAAAAATATTATCCAGTCTCGAGAAATAGAATGTGGAAGTTTACAATCTCAAAGTGACAGGAACCTAAAATTGGAACAGGCTTGGTTGTGAATCATGATAAAAAGTGCAATTTTCAGTTAACACAAAAAATAAAAAATTAC
Organism: Andricus quercusramuli; assembly: GCA_932178445.1. NCBI lineage: Eukaryota > Metazoa > Arthropoda > Insecta > Hymenoptera > Cynipidae > Andricus > Andricus quercusramuli. The sequence goes on along the minus strand of CAKNXH010000152.1, from coordinate 351,289 downwards.
TTAGTTTCTAAATTGGGAAAATATGACCTTAATTAGAAAAAGTTGACCAGTGTCTAGTAAATCAATCAAGAAGTTGTATGTTCGAATTCCATAGGTTTTGTTTTGAAAATCGTTCATGGATAGCGACTAAAAATCTATTTCTCAATTTTAAAAAATAATAAAAACTTTCTCCCAAGATATAGAGAGGCTGAATAAGAATGAATAAGTTTTCATTCAAACAAATTATTCGGTTCCGGGAAAATATAGATTTAGTGTAACAGTATCGCACTGTGACAGACGATTTTTCGTTGAAAGTTCTATGTAAAGAAGAAAGGTATATGTTTCGTTATAAATAAACGATGATAATTTTAAGAAATATCGTTTCTGATCGCAAGGTAAAAAGCTAAGTGAAAAAAGCATGATAAAAATGGCTTTTTGTAGAAAATGAAGATTTCAGATTTTAGCTTGAAATTCGATTGGTACTTTGGTGCTAAAAAAAGTGGTAAATTGTTTTGAGGGATTTTTCTTTGAAAAAAAAGTGTTTTATTATTTTACTTCAATCTATATTCTATATTCCGAAAGTGGGTAATTTTTATGTTTGAACAAAAATTTTATCACTTGCGCCTATGACAATCCTTAATTTTAAATGCATTTTTTTTCTCGAAATTTCCTGACTACCGTAAATCATGTTTGTGGGACTTTCGTAAGTTGTAAATTGACTGGGTAAAGCCTATTTTGTTTTCTTCTCCCTCTTGATCAGAGAATTGATGAGCAGGACTAAGCTTATGTTTTCTGTTTCGTATGATGTTTTTTAGAATAAATTATTATCTTTAAATACTTTTAGTTTTTTTTATAGATTTAAAGAACGAAAAAATTTACTTTTAAATAATTCAGATTGACAACTAGGTAAAGCCCATTTTGCTTTTCCGCCCTCTTACTCAGGGGTGATGAGGATTAAATTTATATTTTTTATTCCATGGGATGTTTCTTTATGATAAAAAATTATTTAAAAATACTTTTCAAGGTTTTGACCAATTTAAAACATTAAAAAATGTACTTTTGAATAATTGAGAATGACAACTAAGTTTTTCTCTTCCTTTGTCTTTCTCAGAAGTGATGTTGAAGTTTATGTTTCCTGTTTCCCGCAATGTTTTTTTCATACTAAAAGATCATTTACAAACTCTTTTGAAGTTCTTCATAGATTTAAAACATGAAAAATGCACTTTCAAATAATTATGAATGACAACTAGGTAAAGACAACACTCAGAAAAAAATTATATGATTCAAAGACAATTTCTTTGAAACAAAGAAAAATATTCATTGGCTCACGCAGTCAAACAAAAGTATCATTTTTTAAAAGAAATTTCTTTATTTCAAAGAAATATTTTTTTATTCTAATGACAAATTTTCTTTAATTTGAAATGATTTTCTTCACCATTAAGTTATTTTTGGTTAAATGAAAAAATTATGTTAAAGTAACAGTTTCTTTAATTCAAGACAAATATTTTTCTGAGTGCATTTCTTTTTTCCTCCACTCTACTCTGAACATTAGGAAAAATATATTTTCAAATCTTGAAAGTATAGCTCATAATGACCACTTACTTCATTAATTTTCTCAGTATTTTCTATTTTAAATGCTATCACAGAAAACGTTTTTTTGTTTCTCCTGTAAAATTTTATTGTTGGACTTTACACCTAGCGTGCCTCAATTTATTACCGCCTGACAAATTAAAAACTTTTTTAGACAAATCACATATACTTTACATATAAATTACTTTTTTTAATTTCCTAATTTTGGTGGGAGGATGATCATCCGCATGGCCAAAGGAGAAGCTTTATGACCCAGAATCACATATATACCCCGAATTTTGCAAATATCTGTTACTTTATAGGAATAATAATGAATTTACAATAATGTCCAAACATTTTCAGGAACTTTTTAATAATTTCCATAATTTAATGCCTTTACAGAAATTTCGGATAAATTTCAAGATATTTTTGATAAGTTTTAGCTAATTTTCGAGAATTCAATTTCCTAAGTTAGAGGCCAAGTCTCAATAGTAAGTCAAAGTTTCTATGGAAGTACCACAAGGACACTTTTTTTAGGACAACACAACTGTCAGTTTAAATACTAAAGTTGAATAGTAAACTAATTCTTTTCGAAGGAGTATAAATTAAATAATTAGAAATTGGAAGCAATTAAAAATGATTTCAAGTCTATTTGAGAAACACCTGTTATTTAAAATTTGTGCTACATTATATTCTCTATTCTCTGAAGTGCAAGATCAGAGAACTCAATGGAGGTCAAGTGAAATTCCTAGCAAAAATGGGCATCACTGCAGTTCTCAATTATTGCTTCGATCCTCTGATCGTTTTGCAATACGTGAATTTAGTAGTTACATTAGTCAACATGTAATGATTGAAAAATATGACTATGTATCAGACGTTAAAAAACATTGCATAATCTAATGTTCTCTCAATTTATTTTTGAAGCAAATTTATGTTATGTTTCTAGAAGACCGATGAACTTAATTCAGGTCATGTGAAATTATCAGCAAAAAGGACATTACATTTAATGTTCCAATAACAATTACTCATTATGAATCCTCAATTAAAATTGAATGAAATTTAAAACCATTATTTTTTCCAAGAGCTTTGATTTCAAAAGTTAACAATCTGAAACGATTAGAATTTAAAACTCGATTTAAAAGCTACCAATTTTGAAAGTTCTAAATTAAAATTCTTCAATCATTGAGGTTTCCTATCGGATATAAAATTGTAGTGCATTTTCAATGGCTATTATTATTCCATTTTTAATATCCTAATTTTAAAATATTTTTGAACGCTCTCAACATAAATTTGTTGAATTTTAAAACGCTTTTAATTTTAAAATAATCTAATATTATTATTGTATTATATTTATTAATTTTAATATTTAAGTTAAAAACAGAAATTAACAAAATTACGGATTTCAATGTGTAATCATACTATTTTTATCGATTTACATTTGAGATCAATTACAAAAAATATATATTTTCTGTTTAAAATTGTTCAATATTTCATCCATCTTTAAACCATATTCAATTTTGAACGCTTTACACTTTAAAACTACAACTTTTCGAGTATTAATGCTTTTAATTAAAAACTATTCAATACTAAGGCTTTTAAATTGATATGCCTAATTACTCAATGTTTAATTTAACATGATAAATTCTAAGACCTAAATATGAATTATTTGCACTCACAAAAAACGTGAAGAAACGAAACTAGAAAAAAAAGGTACATAAATCTTTTAAAAAGTGGAAAAAACTTCAGATGAACTGCCTATGCTTTTGACAAGAAGTGAACAATTTTCGTTTATAAATTTTCATTAAAGTATCCTTTCTAGTTATAAACAAAAAAACAACAGCAAAAAAATTGACAATTACATTTTTATCGAGAAAGGATTGCGAACTTAATCTCTCACTATCAGAACTTAAATAACTCAAAAAAATACAAAAATCTATCTGACCAGGAAATAAATAGAATTTCAAGAAGTTATGTAAACAAACTATGCGACGATATTATTTATATCACTCTGCAAGTCCAACGAATAGAATCGAGGTCGAGTGCAGAGTAAAATTCGCAGCGGAAACTCGCAACCGCTTTTAATCAGGTTTTACCACTATGACAATAATAATACAAAAAAACCCGTAATCTCCAAAGCAATCGGTATAGATAAAAGCTATCATAGGTGGATCGACATAAAAAAGAATCCTTTGTCATTAGGATAAAAAAAAGGGTATTCACTACTTTCTCATGAGTCCTGTATGAATTCCTGACTTTCCCAGAATCGCGTGAATCACGCAAAGCTGGAAAGATCGTGATTAAGTAGTAATTCTGTCTCTAAAAATCGGAAGTTACACGCAAGTGTGAGTAAACGAAAAAAAAACCGTTAAATATAAGTGAATCAGCAGACGAAAATTGGTTTGATTTGAGTGTTTTTGTATAGTTTACGAGGTGAAAAAGGTACTTACAAGCTGCAGAGTGCATATTGTCAGTAGGAAATGTCTTCTGCTGCAAATTCCCATGTCATTTGGGCGAAAGAGTTGTCGCCAATGAGGCCTCGCTCACCTCAATCACTTTGGTTAAATTTTGGGGTTAAAAATTTGATCACAAGAGACCGCATCGCTTCACTCTCACGCGTTCCGATGCGCCGCCATTTTTCAACACACTACACAATACACTTGTTACTTCGCTTTTCGTGGGTGACTGAATGAAGTCGCTTTTCTGTTTGCCTTGCACAATGCACTCTCTTGCTTGCAAGCAGCCACTACCACCCGCTGTTCAACGGGAGTGCACTTGACAAGTTACAAAACTACCTGCTGCTGCCTCTAGGCGTCGCACTGCTGCCATTTCAAATGCAAATTTTAAATTCAAGATGTTTGCAATATTCAAATATAAATGGCATACAAACAATTTTCGATGATTAACAATTATTTTGGAATTCAATTACTGTTCATAAGTGGCAGAAATATTTGGTAGATATGGCGTGAGGGGCTTAATTCAAAGGAGACGAAAATTCAAGTGTTGTGGCTGCCCTGGGGTAAGGTCACGTGGTTGGCGCGAACAATTCGAATTCAGAAGAAACTTTAGCGATTTCGAAAAGTCTATTCCAACTTTTCTGTAGCGATTTTGAGATTTAAAAATTTCCCCGTTCTCTTGACGAATTGATTCATTCGAAATTAATGTACATGTTACAATGAATTCATACAATAGAAAATTAAGCAATACTTGATAATTTTCTGAAAAATTATAGTCGCGACCTCTCGCATACATTTTGATTTCGAAAACGTTATTAGTTGCAAACAACCAGTTGCCACTCTGCATAAAATATGACTTTCAGTGGCTGTTTTCAGTTTATTCAAATCTATTAATTAGGAATACGAATTTTCTGCACCATCAATTTTGAAAAAAAAATCATGAAATAAATAATTTTATTTCATGATAAAATGCATTTGTTAATTATTACAAACATTTTTGATGAAAATTTAATTGCGAATAATTTTTTAATATTGCGGAATAATTACTTGCAATTATTAGAGACAAAAACTTAGAATATCTTAATTTACGAAATATATGCAGTATTTTAAGAATGTTTAAAAGTCTTAAGAGAATCAAAAAATATTTCTTAAGATTTCTGAGAAAATTTCAAATGATTTCATAAAACCTCGAAAAACAACGTAGAAAACTATGAAGCAAAACTTTTCAAACTCGCACGATTACAAAATTTTACAAAAAATCGAGTAAGTTTACGAGCAATTTAGAAGTTTTTGAAACATTCAAAAACAATTTAAAACTTTATTAACTGGAAAAGATTTCTAAACATTTCAAGAAACTTACAAAATTATCGAAAAAACATCTGGAAGATTTGAAAGCAACTTTTTAAATTTTGCAGGACTTTTTGAAAATGTTATGAAACTTTGAATCGTATGAAAAGGTGTTTCGAATTTTTGAAGAAAAAAAATCAAAATAATTAAAAATTTAAAGAGATTTCTAAAAAGTTAAAACAAAATATAGATTTTTTTATATTTCATAAAAGAATCTTTTTAAGAATTTTGGAAGGTTTCATGACAATGAAAAAATTTGAAATGATTGTTTATATTACAAAATTAATTTTTTAACAAAATTTAAAAATATTTCAAAAAGTTTCGAAAGATTTCTAAGAATATCAAGAAAATGTGGAAAGTTGTAACGTGATCTTTATTTCGTGAGATTTTCCAAAATTTTAGGAAAAATGCTTTTGAAAAAATTAAAAAATTAAAAAAGTTTAGAACAAAATGTAGATTTTTGAAGATTTTGAAAAAAATTATAAATTTTTTAAGAATTTCGAAACGTTACTAGGAAAGAAAAAAAATTCTCAAGATTCCTGTAAAAAAATTTTACAGTTTTTTTAAAGTTTTGAAACATTAGTTTTTGAAGAAAATTTTAATATATTACCAAACATTTAAACACATTTCTGAAAATATCAACAAAAATCTGAAAGATTTTATGGCAATTTATGTTATTTTGACAGATTTTTCAGAAAAAATTCGAGTCAGTCTAAAATATATTTGAGAACTTTAGAAGTTTTGAAGGGATTACAAATATTTTTTAAATTTTTCCTAATTTTTTGTAATTTTGATACGTCTGAAATCTTCAGAAATCTTTTTGAATTGTTTAAAAAATCTTGAAAATTATATTTATATACGATCTGTCTACGGATACGGAGTCTTCCGTAAAGCTAACCCTTTTCAGCTCGTTCAGGGCTAATGTTACGAAAAATTCCGTAATATTAGCCCTAGCGATATACTTAGCCTGTTAGTGTTAAGAAAAATTCTATAATACTAGTCAGATCAGAGCCATTTATATAACTTTAAAAACAAACTCATAAAATACTCATTTCTTTATTCTCAGATCTCATAATCTAATTTTAGCTCAAATTTGAGTATTCAAAAACGTTTAATAAATAAATAGTTATTAGAAATTTGTATTTTGTATTAAAAATGATTTTTTCTTTAAATTGAAAAACTACGCACGCGTAGTATTTAAAAAAAACGAAAGCAACTTCACCTTTGTTCATTTTTCTATTCTTTGAGCCTATGTTCATATTAATTAACGTGTCAGATTACGTACTTCCCGAAAAAATAATCAAATGAACCATTAAATGCCCAGTTTTCATTAATTAATTTTTTCTACAAATACATAAAACTAAGAAAACACTTTTTTGTAACCAATATTTTTACTGAATAGGTTATTTTTGACGATTTTACTGAAAACAGAATGATGGAAGTCGTGAAGTATACGAAAAGTTAAATCATATTTTCAATTTTCCATATACGTTGAAGATCTCCTGTTTTCCTTTTTTATGGTGCCTTGGAATATGCCAGAAATTTTCGAAAGACGGTAAGCTTGATGTTCTACATATATTTTTAAATATAAAAATTTATTTCTTAAATTTCCTACTTAATGCCAATTTTAATTTTATTTCTGAATGTATTTAAATGGTAGTTTAATATTTGATTGATTAATCGATTTACAAAATTCAAGTGCGATTAGTTTACGAAGAATTAAATTTTTATTTACAGAAGAATATAACCAATGCTCTTTGTCTATAAAAAATGAAAATAACTTCTCGCCATGCGAGTACTCTTATCTTTTGGACAGAGGTGATAGCGAAGACATCAAAAACATTGCGAAATCAAAAGCAAAACCTAAATTCTTGGGGAAAACGACATTTACGACTAAGAGAGTCCATAACTCAAGGCCCAAAAACGCCACAAAAAAATCCAAGCCATTTCGAAAAACCAAAAAGAACAAATCAAAAATATGTAAAAACTATAAAAGAGGTATTATATATAATGTGTTTGTTTTAAGATTATTTTCTATTGTAACGTCAAAAGCAAGCAAGCTATATATCTTGAAACAGAAACTTATCTTTTTGTAAGCCATTTTTAATCAAAAGAATTTACATATTGTAATTTATAAAGTATTTGCTTATTCTGGCTAATATTGTGCAAATGATTAACATATAACTTCAATTTAATTCAATTATTAATCATTTTAAAAACGGCAATGTAGTAATTTATTTATTATCTTAGGTACGGCATTGTTAAAATCTACAGAAGGCACGTTTTACGTGCACAAAGTTTTTGGGGATGGCAACTGTATGTTTCGAGCTATGAGCTTCATATTGTGGGAAACTGAAAATGAATACAAAGCCCTTCGAATTATGGTTTGTGGAAATCATAAGTTCTTACTCTTATCAATTGATTTCTATATTTTCTTCTTAATTAATTAAAATGTTCCGAACATTATTTAACTAGTAACAAATTCGAAACAGGTATCAAATAACGGTAAAATTTAAGAAGTATAACTTCATTATTGAAACACCATTTTTTAAATATCCAAAATCAATTTTTAAGAATACTTGTTAGCTATACTTTATTTAAGAGTAAAATAAATTTGCGAACAATGTTTATTTTAGATACAAATTTTTTAAATAGGAGAAAGTTTTTTTTTAAATCAAAATTTTGACTTTAGACAAATTATTTGGAAAATTTGTTGATCTCAAGTAGCCTTATCATTTCTATACTCACACTCGACAGAAAATATGACAATGCTTCATATATTATACAGGCTAGTTATCGATTCTTTGATAAGAAAGAATTTAATATGGAACTAAAGACAGATAACCAGATTTACGTTCTACTTATCAGTTTTAATAAAATTCGCTTTTTGGATTATCTGTTACAGAATATCGAAATCTTAAATTTATCTGCAAAAAATAGAGAGTTTGGTGGACCTGTTGGTTAGCTCGCTCCAGTGAGATAGTGGGTACTAAAGGAAAGAGCGGTCCCGAGTGATAGTTACTATCGGCGAGAAAATTCAAGTCCTCTGGCTTTGACGTTAAAAAAGTAAGTGAAGAAAAAATGGTAGCTCAATGAATGATCATTTTGAAGGTCAGAAGGTTACAGGCCCGAAAATCTGTTAAAAAGTAGGGAAATTTTTCAGTTTTTAAAGCAGTGAACTTTGGAACATAGTTTTTTATTGAAAAAATGATAAGAAAAATCTGAAAAAATTCATGGTGGTACCTTAAACATTTCTAAATAAATTGCACATACTTTTTTCAAATTGTAAATAACTACAAATAGTTCAACTAACTACCTCTGATTTAAATCACTTCAATATCTTCATTAGAACTAAAGATAGTATACAGTTGTATATTTATGTACAAAAAACGAACAATTTGTCAGATTTTTCTTATTATTTTTTCAATAAAAACTATGTTCCAAAGTTCACTGTCTTTAAAAGCTGTCAAATTTCAGGCTCATTAACGTACAACATTTTGACCTCTAAAATAATCCTTCATTCATTGAGCTACCATTTTTTCTTCACTTACTTTTTTCACATCAAAGCCGGAGGACTCGGATTTTTTGGCCGATTAGGTCCCGTTATATAAGGAGGGGTTCCCAGGGTATAGGTGAACTGCCGCGGCATAGCTAGACTACAGAGATATGGAGATTCTGTTGGATATAGGAGGGGGGGGGGGCATACAGGACATGGTGATTTCCATGAGATAGGAGGTGCCAAAAAAGGGAGTACTAATGAATATAGATAGACCCCTGAGGGATAGGTGGACTCCTAAGACCTAAGGGATAGGGGAAGTCTCGTGGGATAGGGTGCTCTTAGGTAAGATACACTCCCAAGGGATAAGGAGGTCCTGTGGGATGTAAAGTTTTAAGAGAAGGTGCACTTCCGAGGGATAGGAGGTTCAGCAGGGGTAGGGAGTTCTGGAGGAATAGGAAAATCCCACTGGATATGAAGGGGGCCCGAGGGATAGGTGGACTCCTAAGGGATAGGGGGAGTCCTGCGGGATGTGCCGTGTCCCAAGGAAAGATGCATTCCCGTGGGATAGGGTGGGCCTGTTGGACGGAGGGTCTCAAGGGAATGTAGAATCCCGCGTGTTAGAGGAGGGGATCCGGAGAGATTGGGTAGGTCGGTCCCATGAGATGTTAGTGCTGCATTTCGATACGAGAATTTTAAATGCTTTGATCGGTTTCGTTCGTTTTCGAAACATATTCTAAGCCAAACTTCTCGTGCATTCATTTGTTACCAATCATATCGTCTCATGTCTAACTTCCGATCAATTTCGAACGATAATATCGGAAAGATCAGAACTGTCGTGAAAATGTATGTACAGTCTAAAGACGTTAAGTTGAGTTACTTTAAAAAAGTATTTTTTATGTATATATGGAAATAAAATATATAAGATGAACTGCATTCTAAACAATAAGTACAATTTTCTTCATAATATAGATATGAGACTTTCATAGGAAAATTAAAAACAGAATAAATACTATTTCCGTAAAACATTGTATTTTTTTAGTATTATGAGTAGATAGATATAATTTTTTAAATAAAATTATACCAAAATAGTACAAATTGGTTTAAATTCGTTTTTCAGGATAAACTATTATTTCTCATGAAAAAAATTCAGCATTCTCTTTACATTCAGAGATTTTTCAAAGGTGAATGGCATATAAAATAGTTATAATATTTCAGTTTGTGTTTCAAAAATATCAATTATAAATATAAAAATATATAAAAGCAAAGTTTCCTATAGGAAAATAAATTTAAATAATATAGTTGTTCTTAATAGTCTCATAATAATGAAAATATTGGTAGAAAATGTATTACAAACACTAAAACTCAATTTAAATTCTCGTATCGTCTCGCTCGAATGCAGCACTATGAGATGTAGAAATAAAAAAACTGTTATCGACATATTCAAAACTTATTGTTAGTTGGTATTTTGCCCCTTACAGGTTATCACCATTCTTACATCGGAGCTTGTTACAAAATAAATTCTGGAGACAGAATATAATTCTTTTTTAATATTCTTCATTATTTAACAATTAATTTTTGAGTTCAAATTTAGCTGCTTATATCATATATCATATATGTAGGGGAAACCTCTTTACAATAGATAGTGCAAACTACAGTACTGTAGGTTGCACTATCATTAATTAAAAATATTAATGTGTAAAATAATTAATTAAATTTAATGAATATTTAAGACACAACACGTATTAATAAATAAATAAAGTATATTCCCTATATATAACCTTAATTTATAAACAACTTAAAAAATTAATGGTATAAAATAGTAAATTTAGTTAGAGGCTTGTAACTTAAATAGGTTTTCTATCAACTGAATTTATAATTGAATTCAATTTTTTGAAAGGTGGTGGAACACATAAATGAAAATTGGAGGGAATATGGTCCATTCGTCATAGCAGAATGGAATATATCAAATCGACAAGAATATTTCAACTACATGATTTCTGATGGAACTTTTGCAAGCGAATTGGAATGCACAGTATTAGCAAAATTGCATCGCATGAATTTATCAATTTATCGGGAAATTAATTCTGACGGAATTTTAAAACAAATTTTTCATAATCGGATCAATCGCAACTACCCAACTGCTAGACTTCTTTTCAGTGGACATTCTGAAATTGGTCATTATGATGTTCTACTCCCAGCTTTTGCTTAAACTTTTTTATTTTCTTCTGGGAAATCATTATTTTAATCTTATACTGTTTTTTATTACGTCTAATGATGTGAAGGTGCAAAGAAAAAAAATAAAGAGTGAGCCTTTACTGTTTATCTAATAAAGAATTGTTCTTATTTACATTATGAATAAAAATACCACAATTATATATCTACTTGTAATGACAGAAACTTTAGAGTATACATTAACTGAAAATATTTAAGTAGTTTATTAACATAATAATACTGTTGAAAATTAACGAATTTTCCTACTATTAGGAAAAACCATTTTGGCAAAAAATATTCAGGCAAAACATATTTTGCAATATTTTTTTACAGAAAATGCGGTAATAATAATGAAATGATAGTAGTGAGTAGTTATTAACAATGAAAACTAGTCACTATTTTAAAGCTACCTTCTATCTCACTCGTTTTTGGATTATCAATAACTGAAACTAATCGTCTTTGTTTATAATATAACATTTCGATGAAGGCAAATTTGGTTCTGATATTAAGAAGATATAGACTTTCACACTTTGGAATGACTGGGCAATATAAAAAATGAAAGTGTACGTCTTTTTGATGTTGGAAATAAACGGCTTAATCTTGTTTAGGCTCATCGATTTGTAGAGGCGATTACAGATTTTCATGTGAAAAAGACTTAACTATCCAGCCACTGGGTGATAAATGTTATCCCTTTGTACATTGTGCAACTGAAAAAAATTAATAAAATTAGAAAAAGACGTTACAGTTTTCAATAAGAAAGAACACAGAACGCTCATTGAATCAATATGTTATTGATAAATAATTTCCTACATAGTCTTCTGAATTTTGATTATGTGCCTACCTAATTTGGTAAAAAGCATCATAAAACCAATTTGCTGTCAAAGAAGATTGATCTCTTCTCACAGCCTGGACGACCTCTGCGGCGATTTGCTGATCATTTTGTTTAAGAAACCTGTGAATGTAAACAATTCCAGGGAATGAAATTGATTGAAATCATTATTGTTCTTATTTATAATACAAAAAAACTACTATCGATACCTCGGATGACTTTTAGGTGCTACAGTCATAAAAGTAAGTTGATTATTTTGATTGCAGTATTGTCCTAAGCTTTCCATCAAGCCTAAAAAATTAAAATCAAGTTAATTACAAGTTTAAAATTATTTTATTGTGAGAGTGAAACAATTTGATAAGTAAATTATTAGAATAATTTCATCATGAATTAAATAGCTTCAATAACTGCAAATTAAATTAATTCCTCCCATAACAGTGAGCGCCAAACTCATAAACATTCTCAAAGAATTAGTTCTTTTTTATTCGAAATAAAATAATTTTGATCACCAGCAACTGCTGCCTTTGAACCCATATAGGCGTCCTCAGTTGACAAAATTGGCATTACTCCTATAATATGTGCTCTACCTTTATTTAACATCCATGGTAGAAATGCCATAACCGTCTAAAATAAAGAATAAATAATTTTGAAAGTTATAGAAACATAATTTATGTAAATATATTATAATAATATAGAATTAATTTTATATGGAAATAGATCACGAACCCAATAATGACTCATTAAAGTCCTGCTAACTGTATCAAAAATGTCCTGACTGGAATTTCCATTACAGGTGACTAAGACATCGACCCAACCAACCTCTTCCTTGACTTTTTCAGCAACCTTACGAATTTCATTAACGTTTTCGAGATCACATTTATATGCAAAAGTCGTAATTTTTTGCCTTCCGTCCTCATATTCTTCTTTGCGGTATTCTGGACCAACTCTTTCCACTCTGTGATATTTTAATCTGAGATCAGATGCAATTTCATTGGCAGATTTTAGATCCTGATCAATACATACGACCTGACAACCACTTTTTGCAAATTCTTGGGCTAAATTTCTCCCCAAGGGGGAAGTTACTCCTGTTACCTGGAAAAAATTTGTTACAAGGAATTCTATTATGTATGATACAAGTTACAAAAATGTTACATAACTGTTCCATTATGGTTATAATCGTATTCAATAGAAACACATGGTACGTAACGAGGTACGTGGGTTCAAAACATCTATTCAAAAGTTACAGTTTTACTTGGAATGATTTTCGATAACCAAGTTTGCAAGAAGGAACAATAACAAATTGTGGCGTTGAAATTGAATTATTGAATAATTTTTCTTGGATGAAAACAATATTTCATCGTCCGTATTTGTACCAATATTTTCTTTAATTAATGCTATTTTTCCGTTCACATAATTCCAAGCTGCATGAGGTAAACGAATTCAAATTCAAAATTAAACAGTTCTTAACTTTAAGAAGTTTGTGAATGAAACCATTTTGAACTGAAAGACTTAACAATCTTGAAGAATTAATCATTAGCAATACTTTAAATTGAACAATTTAAAGAAAAACATAATTGCAAATTTAATAGGAGTATAAAATGTAAGAATTAAAAATTGCATAGCGTTTATGAATATTTCAACTGAAAATTAACGTGATCAACGTTAAAATATTAATAATTTCGATTGTTCAAAATTGAAAACTGGCTCTGAATTCGATCTCGGTGTTTCCACTTTGTTCTTATTGATAATTTGTACGGTACTCTACTGCTCATTTGATGAGCTCTGTGCTTCCTCATTCTGATTATTTGCCAAATATATTTAGTTCCTTGGAGGGAATACATTATTGATTTTTTGAAATTATTCAAAATTGATAAAGAAAACATTTTGTGATAAAATATTAAGGAGTGGTGTCACGCGGTCCCCCACACAGCATAAAAGTATAACAATACAATTAGGCAGAATAATTCGTCTCGAACCAAGGATTTATTTTATTCTTACATCAACTAAGTCAACTATATTAATGAAAAAAGTTGTCCCAGAAAAAATTCGTTCCCAAATATTATAAATTATTATGACTTCTTTACTCTTCAATAAAACGTATCAATATTTTAGGTCAATCAATTCATCTCAAGTCAAGGAATCTTCTAAATATTGTTGCATCAACTTTAAATTGTGCGAATGACAAAGGCGTTACCATAAAAAATTGTAAATATGATAAAGTGATAAAAACAATGTAATGAATATTTTCAGAAATTCTTTAGTCAGTTTTGAGATATTAGTGGTGAAAATAAGCTCTCCAAATTTCATCAATATTTCTCGACAACCGTCTTCAAATTATCCACTGGGCACCACGTTCTTTTTAGGACGTTCTTTAAACTTTCCAAAATGTCCAATGTTCAAAGTCCTAAGTCAGGCATTTTTCCAAACAAAAAAAATGTTTTTCGGGATATAATAAGATATACTCAAATTTATTATTATATTTACTGCAGAACTGCGTTTCATAAACTGATTTCAAGTCTGAAGTTTTTAATATTGGGTTTCTGACATATTGTTTGTTTTTCTATTATTATCATTGCCAAACGATTGTGCCCACTGTTCAATGGAGAAACTACTGTAACCGCATATGAAACTTTCTAAAAACGGTCTATGAGTGTTGTCTCCAATTTATATGATCTAAAAACTAATCCGGAATTTTTAATACTGTTTTTCACTTATACTTGTTGAGACATTACATTTAAATCGTGCTGAGCACGTTGAAAAAACGTTTTAGGAACAATCTCTAAGTCGCATGTTTCACACATGTTCCAAAAACGTTTCTGAACGGCTTTTAGGACATGTGACATAATTACCGCACTTAGAATGTTTTTTGAATGTTCCCAAAACAGGAAAATGGCTTTTTTTAAGGTCAATCAACTCGGTCGAGTCAAACTTTGATTAATATTTCAGTAATCTTGTTTACGGGAGAAAAAATTGTTGAATTTTTAAACAACCAGTTGATTCAGCCAAAATTTTTTGAAAATAAAAATTTAAATTTGTTTTATTTTTTAAAATACGAATGAATTTTCTTCAGTAATTAAAATATTCAATTTACAAAAAATCGCGTAATACACTTAAAATATACTGTGTTTGAATTAATAGTTTTCGCTGAAACTTTGAAGAATAGTAAAGAAAATGAAAACGGGCAATAAATGCTTAGAACATTGCATTAGATATTTTTAACCGAGGAACGCCTTTAATTAAATGAATTGGAAAATATTTGAAATTTTTATCAATACAAACCTTCCTCTATAGAAAGCAAAAATGATTAAAGAAACTGCAGAAATAAAAAAACAATCAGTGATGAAATGAAAAAAAAAATTCAAAAATTCTTACGATTTTTAATACATATTTAAAAGTGTATGATTGCAGAAATTGTAACGTACCAATCGACTAAATCTAAAAAACTTACTACAACTTAATAAAATTGTATATCGTAAGTAAATATTTACCAGAACTATGTCACCAGCTATGTCTTTTGGTGGTTTTGGTAGCAATGTTTTTACGATTCCAAGAATGGCTAAAAGTCCAGATACTCCAAGCCCAATAATAAACTCAGCACTGAGGTACCACCAAGTAGCTGACGATGTACATCCGATTCGAGAATTCGAAGTCAGAGCTCCTTCTCTCAAGGGAAACATCATCCACTAAAGAAAAATATTTCATTTATATGTGAATTTTGAAAATGCACTGTTGATGAAGATTAAATTTCATCTGATAATAATATTATGATCAATAATAACTTATCATAAAATAATTTTGAATCACGATGTATCTATAAGTTTTTAAATCATCGATTTTCAAACTCGACTTCTAAACAGTAAAAATGTAAGAATATTCTTTAAAACTTAGTCCAATGCCAAAACCAAATATCCTTTTGCTAAATCAGATTTTCTGATATCACAGCAATTTTCATCGCATCAATCGTAACGTGCATACAATTGTATGCAAGTTTAGTAATACAATATCGCGATGAAAGTCAGATAGTAAATTCTGCATGTGGGGCATTCCATTTCATATAAGCGCACTGCCCAAAACATTTTTTTTCTTATTTTTTTCAAATTGTGGTAAATTTTAGTACTATAGGTACTATATGGGAGGTGGTAGTTGGTACACTTTGGTGTGCTGACCATTTTTCAATGAAATATTATTGGGTAAAAACCTCGGTAAAAACCAAACAAAATAAAGTTTCTAACTAACGGATTCAAAAGTAAATTTGACAAGCTTTCTTCTTTATATGCATTTCATCAAAATCTGAAGATACGTATTTTGAGATATTCGGAATTTAAGTTTTCAATTTCAAGTAACTATAGAAAGGACTTATAGTTATTGAAGAATGAATGAGA
The DNA here is from genome assembly GCA_932178445.1 of Andricus quercusramuli. Lineage (NCBI taxonomy): Eukaryota > Metazoa > Arthropoda > Insecta > Hymenoptera > Cynipidae > Andricus > Andricus quercusramuli. The sequence goes on along the minus strand of CAKNXH010000152.1, from coordinate 335,020 downwards.
TGTTACATCCTTCGTATTATTAACGTCTGGGAATATGATATAGATGAAAGTGGCGACAAAAGTCAACGACAGCTACCAGACAATTGGTTTTTTTTATTGTGTCATGATAACGAGTTTAAATATAGTAGTAAAGATTTGACGTAATGACTTCTTGAAACTTGTACAAGTTTCCTCATCAAATGAAAAAGTAATCATTGATGTTTAAAAAAAATCGGTTCACGGAGTTAAAAACAAGCGACAAAAAGTGATTGTATTGCTCACTAGAATAATTTTTTGTTGCTTGTTTTAGCTCCGTATATAACTATTTTTCTTAAAAATCGATTATTACTTTTTAATCGGATAGAGAAACTTGTACAAGTTTCAAAACGTAATTATGTCAAATTTTCACAATATTTAAACTCGTTATCGTGACAAAATAAAAAAACAATTGTCTGGAAGCTGTCGATGACTCTTGTCGCCACTTATATATTTCATACTGAAAAGATATATATTTTTGAAAAATGGTTGTTGCCGTCATGAAGCTTGTCAAATTTCATTTAGAATACATTTGATACAAACTTAATTTGGTTTTGTTTTAATGTGATGATATAATATTTCATTGAAAAATGGTGTTTAGACGAAAGTATACCAAACACCACCCCCCGTAACTCGGTTATTATGCAATATAGTGGATTATGGTCTTACACCTACAATAGGGTCTTTAGTACTATGAAATATACAGCAGTTTGAAGGAATAATTGAAAAACATTTGTTTTGGGCAGTGCACTGATATGAAGTGGAATGCCCCATGCACATGATGTATTAATGTGTAGTAAAGTAGTCTAGTGAGATTGAACGGTAGCTCGTAGAAGAAAGTCTGATCGATGATAATGTCAGCAAACATACGAGAGTGTTAAGTGTTGACGCTTATACCATTTATATTATTATGTTATGTAACTTGCAAAAGCAATCAGGAAGCTTTGATACAAGCACAACTACTTTTCATGAGAAGGTCACTGTTTTACGATGATGTTCTACTCTTCACAGATAGCAGTTTTCCTTTGTATTCACAAATAGAAATTTACACCTTTACATAACAATAAAAATAATTTGTAATGCTGGCCTGAGATTGCATGGATTTTTAGCTGTGAAAATAATAATTTAATAAAAAATGTAATAAAAGTTTCAAATTGGGAAAAATCTCTGATTAGCAATTAATACGGATATATAATTGAGTAATATTGAAATGTTGTTCACTATTATAGACAATATAGAACTGAATTTAAGAGAAATTCCGAAACTCTTTGCATAAAACTTGCACCACAATGTGCCAGGCTAAGGTCATTTTCAACCTTACTACAATAGCGTTCTCAGGGTGAGCGTTCGTTCACCTCCTAGATGGGAAATGTTGATGATTCGTGCAACACCGTGCCATTCTGCAACGCGTCAAGTTCAAATAAAAAAAATCCTGAAATTACTTTTCTCACTTTTTTTTATAACTCTTTCACCCTCCATAAATTTTGCATCATTAGGTGCCCTACTTTTCTCATCTACGATGGATTAATGAAGGAGCCTCTGCAAAAAATTATCCCAATAAGGACAGAGGATACTCATATTACTCAAGCTTAATTTTATGATCTACAATTAAAAACTTCACATCCTCGCAATATTTTTCATAATAGGAAAACAATTTTCTTTGGTATGACTTGTCTAATTATAATGTATGATGATATATGTATAAACATTTGATCTAAACAGTAACTTCTACAGAGTGGATAGTCATTTCTGGCTGTTGGCATTTTCTAACCGCACCCGAAGCTATCGTTACTCATTTAGGAATTAAGCAAATGTTCGAAACTCGACTGTAAAATTGGGTTGTGAAATGTGTATGAATTTGGATTTCTGTTGTTAATTACTGTAACGAGCAAACGTTGACGTAAAATTGCAGGGTGATTTTAATACTCGTGCATGGGTCATTGATTGTAATGGGTACCCATTTAATAAATGGTCATGTTCCAATCTACTGACTTTATGTAAGAATACGCACCCAGAGAAAAGTTATGTTTAAATTACAGAAATTGTTGCTTTAGTTTCGTTTTTTTTTTAATTCAAAGTGGAAGTGCCTTTAAAATAACTAAAAATTTGTTTGATTTTAATGATTGACGTTTCTCTCCGTCTTTGAATTGAAGAAATCATTTGCTTATACTATTAGCTTAACTTTAAATACATATATTATTTTTTATTCAAATAAAGTACTGGCTAAAATTTATTAAATAATTTATCCAATCTTTTTTTTTAATAAATCCAATCAGAAAATAAAATGACTATATTTACTAAACCCAAAGCTGCTGGCACCACTAATTTTATGTGTGTGTGAAAAAATCGCTAGACACATTTTTCAGACAAATCTATTTCTCTTCTTTTTGCCAACCTTGATTTGAGTCCAATTGAACATATCTTTAACTCGTAATGCTTTATTATGCAGTTTGTTTTTAGTCATGAGAATACCGTTTTCCAAAAAAAAACTCATAAAAACTATTTGTTTTAAATATCAAAAGCCTTTTTGACCTTTTTTTTTATTTGATTTTTAAAAAGTCTTAGCATATTGGGAAAATAAACAAGAGGACTTTAAAGTATGTTTAATTGAACTCATCGAGGACTAAATGGGAGAAAGAAAAGAAAAATCGATTTTGCTGAAGAATAGTGCTGGCGATTTCTTTTTGTCCTAAAATAGTCATAATGCATACCAGAAACATAAACGAACAAAAATCAAAATGTGACGTTAGCCTTAATTTTTTTTAAATTCTCCACGTTCTTCCAGGATGTCCTGAGAACCATCCCTTACACGAGGATCAAGTATTTTGCGGCATATTGGTCAAAATTATTACTTTTCTGTCATTTGTCAGCAGAACATTTTTGCAGGACAAATTAAAAAGTTTCAAAATTTTGATTATTAATTATTAGTTTTTTTCTAAACTTATTTTCTGCACGAATTATTTTTTCACATTCTATCGAAAATTATCGGTACGCCGAACTCACGGTTTCAGTCCAGTTTTGGGGGTTGCCTGCAAATAACCTTCGCCACAATTCGGGGGATCCAAACGTGAACAGTCACGGCCGCCTGAACCGTTTCCAAATGGAATGCATAATATTGCACAATACACTCGACTGAGTACTCGCGCACTGCGGTCCTTCCGAGGCGAGACTCGCAACCGTCTCTCGCACTGCGCACTGAAAAACTGCGTGAGTCAGCAGCTGAAATATAAGGCAGAGAAACGTAGTTTTTCTTATGCATATCTGTCAACAAACTCTATAGAATTCTAGTACATCTTGTAATTTTACCACCTACCCATAATTTTTAAACAATTTCCATTTGCCTCAACAGTATTTGACCGTCATGAAAATGGTTAAAAAAATTAGCTAATAAAATTTGTTGCAAAATTTGTACGAAGACTCTTTTGTCTTACTCCTGTAACAACTGACATTTAAACAATAAAAAATTGAGCAATTCAAAACGCATAAAAATACGATAAAAATGGTTTAAAAAATGATGGATAGTCAAGTGGTAAAAATACAAGACATATACCTGAATTCGGTGGAGTTTGATGAGAGATTTGCAAAAAACCTACATTGCTCTGCCTTATTCCAGACAAAAATTACATATTAGGAAAAAAATTGTTCAAACAGTTAACAGCACATTGAATTGAACATATTGAATTTTTATATTGCCTATACAGTTAGTTCATGCTGTTATGAAAATATCGATAATTTTAAATAAAATATAAAACAATAACTGTTTAAACCATAAATAAGTAATAATTTTTCAATTTTTAACTAAAAAATATGTGAAAAAGTACAAAAAAGTAATAATTATAACCAAAATACCGCGAAATACTTGATCCTCGTTGAGTCGGTGATTTGCGGGACATGCCAAGGGGGTGGGGCGGTCATAATGAAAAATTAATGCATACATTATGTTTGGAGAAGTCACTCTAGATCGTACATGGATGGAGGATGAGTTAATAACCCATCATCGTACATTTGCACTTTCAATTTCCAATGGAAAAATTGAGGTATGTTCCAAACGAAAAAAAACGTGTAATTTTTTCCTCGAGAAAATCACAAAACTGAGGGATACCGTTGATGAAATTTCAACTTTGCTTTTTTTTTGTAAGTCACAGCTTTTTTGGGTCCACAGTGTGAATTTATTCATAACATTTTGTGATAAAATTAACAATGAATATCGGATGACAAAACAAATTTTAACGCAGGAATATATACTTTGCTTCGTTAGTTGAACTTGTGTATAATAGTTAACTTGACAAGCTAACATTTTATTTTCTTCCAAGTAAACAACAACACTAGAAAACATTTTTACACGCAGATAAAGAAAAATTTGATACGGATATTTTTTGGATATTTGAAAGATTTACTCGAGTTGAACATCGCAGTTGGTTGGGCATTCATTCTGTAGGAGAACGTATCCATGAAGTTGGTTATGGTCCATATCACGCACCATGGCATGGGATTGATTTCACCGTAAAACTGTACGGTCACTGAGCTCGGGACTGCTGTTAATGTGTAATTTATATTTTTATACATCAAAGATTCAAAGTTTTTAAATGAGGATCTGATACTCAATAATATTCAATTGTAATCAAACAACCTCACAAGAATGTAAATCAAACAAATGTTCAATCATAAGTTTGCCATGGTGTCACATTCTTTTATTCTTTTTATCTAATTGCATTAAGAATTCCTGAAAATCCTTGAATGCCTCTGTTTCAATATCAGATAATTATATGAAAATTAATAAAGACAGTGAATAATTTCTATACTATTAATTGGGAATGTTCTTAATTTGTGATCCATGCGGCTAAATCAAGTTTAAAGTTACATTCAATGCACTATTTTATATCGAAAACAAAAGTTCCTTAAATGATTAGTAACTGAAAACATTGAAGAATTAGTCCATGTTACTTTCAAAAATTGGCTTCAGTGAAATAAACTGGTACATTTTTACCAGTCCATTAGTGGAATGTTAAAATATTACTATTTTATTATTCAAAAAAGTAATAAAATTACTAAACTTTAAAATTAGGATTGTATTACTTAATTCTAATTTGTTTTAAATAACTCTGGGCAAGATTGGGCATAATACTAATGAACTATTTCACATTTTTTATGTTAATGGAACACAACTCAACGTTTCATACATATTTTTTCGCGCTGAACACGAACCTGTCCTCATGTCAGATTTGGGGAAAAACTGATATCAACGTGTATAAAATAAACGTGTTTCTAGCAAATCGGGCTTATCCGCTATACATTCTCAAAAATGTCCCAAAACATATTCCATTTTGTTTCTAAAGAATTTGTAGCACACAAATCTGACATTCTAGACATTTGTAAAAAATCTTAAATTAAAGCCCAAACCTTCTTCTCGATTTATGGAGACGGAAATATTAAAGTAATATTTCGTGAAAGCCATCCTCACAGGTGATATCAGACCTCCATCAAATTTTCGAGAAAGGAGACCGAAAGCTCAGATCCCGATTTAAATTTTGAAATCGTTTCTTTGCTTTTGAGAAAATCTTTAATTTAAAAAAAATAGCCAATCAATTTCTTTAAATCTAGTTAACTTTTTTCACTTTTTTTCTTTCTGGATGTAACAAATGTTTCGTTGCGCCTATGCTCGTGACAATAATTATATTCAAATACCATTTTTCTCAACTGCAGCAAAAATATCTCTTTCGTCCCCCTCCTTTTCCTCTTTATTTCGACAGAGTCAGCCCGATGATTGGGCCGAAAGAGGAAAAAGAGGCCAGCGAGTCCACCAAGAAAACTATAGTGGTTTTTGTTATTCCCGGTCGCGGATACACAACATAATTAGTTATTACACACACACATACACACACACACACAT